>PTEX01000003.1:5993429-6221453 GCA_003342815.1 Eudromia elegans | reverse complement strand
GACGGATTCCTCCCTTCGTTAGACAGCAGATAGACCCTCTCTTTTCTCCAAAACAGATAGATTTCTCCCTTCATTATCCACAGGTGGCATCTGTTTGGTCTTGCAAGCGCAAGCGGTTGCTCATTTTTTTTTCTTTTCTCTTTCTGCTAAGTTGGTATTAGCAGGCATAGTCTGCAGAAAATATATGGGGAAGGAGCATAACCGTCACAATGCTACAATATCAGTAACCAAGCAGTTGTGCCATGTCAGTTTGCATAATCTATATTACAAATTAAAAGGTAAACTAAAGGAAAGTGCACTCAGGCTTCATTACCATGAAGGTGCAGTAATTCACCATCTGCAGGTCTCCCTTAGCACCTTCTTTGCACCCATTTGGTCCCCAGTACTCTCTGTGCAGGGGATTGTTCCATTCCTGGTGCTGGATGTTGCGCTTGTTTTTGTTAAACTTAGAAGGTTCCTTTCTGCCAGTCTCTTCCCTCCCTTCCAGGTCCTTCTTGACAGCAGCCCCTCCCCTCTTATATAATTTGTGCCTCTCCTTCCTTTTCTCCCCGAGTCCGGAGCTACCCCTGGTTGAGGACCGCTCCGTCACATCATCAAGGTCACTGATGAGGTTGTTAAGCAATATTGGTCCCAAGAGCACCAGCAGCACCACTTGAAACTGGTTGCCAGCTAGAACTCAAACAACTGTCCGCTACCTTTTCCAGCTAATGGGCCAGAGAACCTTACAGTCACCTTTTAATTCGCCCATCCTGTCCATACCATCCCTGGCTGACCTCAGAAATTTTTTGAGAGATCAAGCTGAAAGCTGTGCTGCAGTCAAGACATCCAGCATTCGTTGTTCTCTCCATCCACAAACCCAGTCATTTCACCCCAGAAGGCCGTCAGATTAGTGGGGTATGGTTTGCCCTTGGTACACAAGTACTGGCTCTTTCTAATCAGTGTCTTGTCTTCCACATGCCTTGAAGCACTGTCTGTGAGGACTGGCTCATGGTCACTGCAATCAAGGCTGCCGTTATCACATCCCGGTCAATTATCTGCTATTCCTCGAATAGCAAATGTTGACTTGGCCCATCCAGCAAGTATCTGAAAAGCTGTCCCTGTGACACTACCAAAATCCCTTGGACTCCTTGCACATCAGCATGTTACCCTTCTATCAAATATTAGAGTGATTAAATCTGCCTGTGACTACTAGGGCATGCAACTCTGGAAAGATCACAATAGAAAGGTGAAAATTCTATGAAACTGCCATACAACTCTATTTCCATGCAGATTTTGTGAGAAAAAAATAGAATTTTGTTTAGGAACATACCTGTGGGAATTTTTTTTTCCTGATTGAGAGTTTCTCTCAATTCACAACAATTTTTAAATTGTCATTTTAAATCTTACAGTAGACCGTTAACTACTTCACTCTAAAATGCAGTAGCAATGACAAAATTGTGCTGAAAATACATAGCGGTGAGAGCGGAGCCTGGTCTTTGTTTCTGAAGTGATAATTAGTTAAGCAGTTTCTCATCTTTGAATAAATTATTTTAAATCTTAAATGTCAAAATACATTTGTTTGAACTAAAAGCAAATATTGCTAAAAAGTTTAAAAATTGTATCTCCTCATAGATACATGAAATAGATTTATTCTTAGTCAGATAGATAACAAGATCTTCACAGAAGATAGGAAAACAAAACCCAGAAGCATACTGGATTCCGTCTTAAAATGATATTATGCAAATAGATGGACAAGAATTCTGGAATACGCCTAGTCTGTGTACTTCCTGTGTGTGCGAAACAAGTAAAACAGCCAGTGTGGCTCAAATGATTTTAAACCTGCTGGTACTTGTCCCTTTATGCAAATCTCACATTAGGTTCTAATGCTTAGCCATTCATTCCTCATCAGAGCTACCATATTTAGCTTTTTTTTTCCCCCAGATAAATCATCATATGGGAGAATTCTTCAGCTTTACAGTGTTGGATTGTATTCTCTTTTTGCTGGGGCTGGGCTGTAAAATTTCACCTGTTTTTCCCTGCTTGAGACTCACAGAGCTGTCAACTATATAGCACAGAAATTGTGAATGTATCTCATGCAAAAAGGTGGTTTTACCACATTTGGACAAATAGTGTGCAACACATCCTACATTCTTTTTCCCCTGAATTTCAGTTTGTTATTTTTGATTTGTGTTTCCAAAGATATTTTTATTATTTCTTTCTCAATATCAATGTTTGAACCTCCTTCCAATTTAGTAGCAGCTGCAAGTCTCATTTAAGCATTTTCTTCCTCTTCCACATTATTGTCCTTATTTTGTCTTATTGTCCTTTGGTAATTCGTCTTCACTCTGTCTTCAGTCTAAGTCTTGAGCACCAGTCCATAGAAATATGCAGTGTTTCTGACACATGATTTTATGTGATACCAAAGACCTCACTATTTGGAGCTGAACTACATGCACCAATTACTACACAGAAATCATTTGTTTAACACGCCTTAATGCCTCCTTTGAAAATACTTCTTCATCTGGGAGGAGGTAATGATTTCCCTACCCAATCAGTCCTTAATGTCTCCTCTGCGGCTGCCAATAAGAGTCCCAAACATATAATGAATTTTTTTTTTTTTTTTAATCTGGACTTCATCCATGATTATCTGGATTCAGGCCAGGCAGCTAATATCAAAGAGTTTGTAATAACAACTGTAACAACTGTTGATTATTGCTCATAGAGTGTGTAATGGAAACAGTGACTTGTAAATGGAAGATCCACTACCATTTCCCTCACTCATCCAGTGCTCAAGACACATCTTTACCTACATTCAGTTTCTGTATTTCTAATGGTCCTAGCTTTTCCCTAGATCCTCTTAAAGTTATGGGGTTTCAGGAATAAACAATTCGTGCACTGGATAATGAACTACTAACCTCATAGCAAAAGATATAACGTAGCTAAAAATTCTTCTTGAAAGAGACTGAAGCAGATATTCCTCTTCCCAAATGTCTGTGACTTGAAGGATCCCATTATGGAAGATTAAAAGCAGTTTCATAACCATATTTACGTTGCCTGACATGTTTAGCTGAGCAGCAATAAAACATACCTCATCTTAATACATATTGTCGTTAATCCTTCCCATGATTTATACCATGCAAGCTAAAATTACCTCACCAGGTTAGATAGAATGTAGTTCATGAAAAGGAGCTAAACTTGATTAGACTAAATGGCAATTATATTTTTTACTGCTTAAAATATGTTACTGTAGTGTACTTTAGCACTAGAAATTCCTACTTTTAGTTGTGATTACCCTTGCTATGAATGGATACAAACAAACCAGCTATTTCGTATCAGTAAATATATAGTATTTTATTTAATGTGCAGAACAGCATGGAATGTGCTAAGATTTTAGGTTAAAAATGCATCCAGCCTTGAACTTCTGGTGACTCCTGACAGCAAAAACCACAGACAAGGGGACTTTGCGGTCCAGACTGTTCTTGCATTCCTTACTGTAGTGCTTGCGAAGAGGGTCTTATTGGTGTCTATTGGTGTCTATTGGTTTGGTTTGTTACTTGTTATCTTCTCTGATGTAATTCAAGCCTGCATGGAAGTGATGGGAGCTAGGACTCTTCTGAAAAACTAGGAAAAAAAAAAAAAAAACTAAAAAAAAAAAAAAAAAAAAAAAAAAAAAATCAGCGACAGCTAGACCACATGTAAAAATTGGTTTAGTCAAAAATAGGAAAAAAAAAAAAAAACCTAAAAAAAAAACCCTAAAAAAAAAAGAATTCATCTACATTATTCTTTTGGAAGGTAATATTTTTTTAAATCAACTGTACAGCATTTATATTTAGCAGGATGGTTTCAGGTACTTTTGAGTAAAATGAGATAGCTGGTTTAGATACATTTCATCAGTCAACTCTCTTTTTATTTAGTGATTCTGTTTTGCAGGCATTGCTGCACAAGATAGGCTTGTCAGTTCACTAACCTTTTTTAAGCACACCGTAAGGGACAGTCATATGATAAAATTCTTAAAATAATAATAGCAACAACAACAACAATAATAAAAGGCAGCAGTAATTCAAACCAAAAATCTGGAAGAAAAAAAGAATCCATCTGCTTTTTAAATTTTTTCCTGTTTGATACGCCGTGAACAACTTGATAATATCATAGTCTAAGATAGACAGACCTCAGCTGGCTTTTTATTTATGGATAAGCAATCATCTAATTGTACTAGCCCTTGTGTTCTACATCCCAGTGAATATAGGACGGAGTAGAAGATGAATGTCTTCAAAATAAAGGCCCGATTTCAGCTCATTTCAGTTATTCTTAGCGTATGAGTTAATCACCAAGGATGTCCTCTTACACAAGCCTAATTTGTATGTCGTTGACTGCATAGTGGCCGTCTGTCCTTAGATGTTTCTTTTTTTAGGGGGAGGGAGGATGGAATCACATGTGACTCTAAGTTTTATCATTCTTTGTGTCCTTTTCTCTTTTCAAATTTTCTGAAATAATCTGAAAGCAGTTTGTTCAGCTCAGCAGGGTGATGCTTGTACAGAATAAAAGCGAAGACCTGTATGCACACTATAGGGTGCAGGGTGTAATGTAAGGATTTTCAGAGGTATGTGGGGGTGCAGAGCCATCTGGGAGGTCATACTGGAGGCCTGGGCATGGAAAAGAAGGCAGAAATGATGTTTGCTGCTTCTGAATAGGTTATAGATGGAACTTATCCATACTCAGCTGCTTGGAGGGATCTGAAAACAAGCTTTTTTCAGAGGGATCTGAAAAAAACAAGGAGGAAAATGAAATTATCAAGGAGGAAAATGAAGCAGAATGGGCTCTGACTGACCCAGCACATGAGTTTATTCTCACTCCCTTTATTATTGTGTAGATATTTTCAATGTATAGATATTTCCTATGAAGCCCAGTTCTGGTTAGGCTGTAATACTGCAGTATGGATTAAAAGAAAATTCTTCTTCTTAGAATTATTATTTTTTGACTCAGAAAACTTTTATATGTTACAGAAATAAAGTTTTCAAAATAGAAGACATTATTTTTGAGCTGTATATTCCACTTTAACAATAAAATCAATATCAATTATCTAGTTGCAATCAGCAACTAAATAATAAATTCACTTCCAGAAACAGTCGCTGTGTATTACTGTACTTTTCAAGGCAGTGAACATCCAGAGGTCTCCAGACATAAAATACAACCACTTGCTGCCACTACTTATCATGTTATTAATTTAGAGAGTTTGAAGAAGCAAACTATTCAATATCCTACGCTATTTCATGATACAATGTCTTGAATTTCTGAAGTACTTAAAAATGCAATAATTCAGGTTCATGCCAAGTCTTTTCACGTTAGGTGTTCATTTACCACCATCCTAGCTTAATGTTGTAGTCTTTTATGTAAGGAATATTACTTTCTCCTGCTAACTCAGTGTTACATGTGACACAGAAGATAACAGTCGTCCCTGTTCAAGGATCTTTAAATATAAACACCAGTCTTGAAGACAAAATTTGAGCTTAAATTGTGCCCTGGTAAACTCTTGTGCCTTGTAAACTGTTTAAAACATAAACAAAACAAAAACTGTTTGCAGGGTGTTTGACAGAATAAAAATTTAGTAGTATTTATGGTACAAATTTGCAGAAAATGACTTTGAAAAACTCTTTTTAAATCTTTCTTTTCAAAACATATGTAAAATAGATATAAATAGTTTTACAAAACTTTTTTTTTCTTTTTTTACTCTATTTTTTAGAACTAAATAAGTCAAAATGTTCATCTGCTACCTCTAAGGATGTTGCTGTGCTGCTACACACACTTTATGCGTTTCGGTCATGGACTCTTTGCTGTTGCCGTACCCTGGAGCCGGCAAGGCAAGCACTCGGTAGATCACTGAGACTGCTCTCTTTGGCATTGTTTACAATAATTGGTAATTAGCTTCCTAGAATAGTGCCTCATTTGTGGTCAAAATAAAATGTATGCCAGATGGAGAGAAAATTAATTATGTAGCAATCTATCCACATGCATATTTATTCCTTGTAACCGTGTAATGGTAGTGGTTTTGGCTGTCTCGACTCCAGCAACGGAGGGATCAAGCAGATGACATCGTTTAAATGTTATTCCGGGTGTTATTAGGTAAGCTGTAGGCAACTGCTGTATGGCTGCTGCTTTGACTTGCTTCCCATGATCCGTGTGTTCTGACATGATATTGTGATCAGCATTTGTTGTTTGGAGACTTTGCCTTCAAAATTTGAAGTTGGAGACTTCTAAGATATTTTAGCATTTCCAGTGTAAATCCTAGATTTCAGAAATTTAGAAATTGGCTTTTAAATTTGGATGTATGGAGGTCAATACAGAAATGGATTTTTTTTTAAAAAAATGGAGAAGAAAAATCATTTGAAATATTTGGATTTTTTTTATGGAACCACTTTAAATTTAAAATGGCACTTATACCTTGTGGAAAACACTAAGAATGAAATTATCTCTAGAAAGTCTATATTTATATAGTGAATATATGGCATTAGTACATTCTACTGCTGCTGTAATAGTTTCTATAAGACTGAAGAATGAGCAAATAAAATTTCCCCATATAGATGCAGATGTTCTCTTCAATTAAGATATTTCTGTGGAATACAACCATTTCTGGAAGCTTTTAGCTCATAGCTTGATCTATTCAATTTAAGCAGAAAGAATCTCTGGAAGAGAATGAACTTTTCTACTAATGTGCAAGCTGTGAGTAGTGTGGATAGGGTTTTCCTAGTAATGCTGTGGATATTCTGGCACTTCCTTGGATCAGAACATTTGAGTAAAATGGTAGTTTAAAAACAAGGCATTCTATTTCTGATTTTGAGGCAGAACAGCTATAAAATAGGTGCATACATCCAGTATAGTAAATTCATATCCTAATCACATTAAGAGAACGTGCCAAAGGTTGTGGGAAGCATCCAGATGTATGGAAATCACAAAACTAGTTAGTTCAGGAACCTTAATATGAGGTCTTTATAGATTGAAGTTTTATGTGCAATCAGATTGTATTTCTAAATTCTAGAGGGTTAAAATCAGACCTCTTTCCTAACAAAGTAGTCTAAGACATAAAAATCAATATTTTAAAAAAAATTAACGAGAAACTGTAGATTTTTATATTCTACTAAGTTATGCAATGTATATGGTGCTTTTCCTCTGTGTAGGACATAATCCATTTAATGATCAGAAGCAAAATATATTACTGGAGGTTACACAAGTACTGGCTCACAGTAAATGCCTGTGTGGGCGATTGCAGAAACTTCTATGCATTGGAACCCATGAAAATATAACAGTGTATTGTTTATGAACTTTGAGAAAACATACATAGAGAAATAGGTAGGACCTTTAAAATTCTGTGTTAAATATAAGAAAAATGATTCCAGTCTGATGTAGGGAGCTTTTTTTTTTTAACAACAATGACATCAACTGATCTATTCTATCAGTTTCTTAAGTGACAAATGTTGTAAGATACAGTTAGTTTTCTAAATAACTAATGTAGAGTATAATTAATATTGTCTTATTTTTGTCAGTTAAGAATCATCTCATAGAAGTATTTACTTTCAGAAAGTAAATCTTACTTTTACACCTATTATTTCAGCCTATCTTAAATGCCCTCTCCCTCATTGTAAGAGCTATCTGACAAAACTAGTCTCCTTATTCTCCATTGAAATTATTTTTATTTTATTTCCTGAGGAGGTGTCTAAGGCTCAGGGTAATAAAATAATTGAAATATCGGCTTGTGGTGCATGTGTCTCTGTAATTTCAATGGGAAATTTGCCTCAAATTACGAGAGAATTTGGTGATATTAGAGTAATATTATGCATTTGTCACTGACAGTGTGCATTTTCCATCAAATGGCAAATAGAATATTTTCTTGAATCCAGAAATAATATTTTAAGGTAGCTTAAGGTATATGGGTATATAAGGTATATTTAAATATATAAGATGTTAATATTTTAAATATTCTACCTCAGAGAGATTTTCTCTCCTTAAAAATTGAGACGAATTTATGGTTGCACTTGCAACCTTGCATGGCCTCTGCAGAAAAAGTAAAGCAGCACAGGCCACCTGTGGTGCTTCCTTTGGTTTAGGGAGACCAATATGCAAAGTTTTAGGGGAACGTTTTCCACTGGGACTGTAAGGCCTGTTCGAGCATAGCAAAGTCATGCTAGGAGTTTGCAAAACAATTACTTCAGAACTATGCTCCTGTCTCTTCGAATTAGTGTGACTAACAGGTGCTGATCACTGCGGGGGGTGTGTGTCATGATTTGTGCCATCAAAGGATAGTTTTCACTGTGCATTTTTATGAAGAATAATTCTGTACTACTGGTAATGACCTTGCCTCAGTATATTTTACCAGAATTACTAGGATCTGAGGTTGCCCAAAAATTCTCGGCTGGTCTTAAATCCAAATATTTTGCTTTCACAGTATTTGTTGCGAATTTATCTCCCAACCATGTTTTCAGTGTGGAAGAGTGATGACTGGTTAAGCACAAATTACAGCTCTCTTATTGCCCACTAAGATGAACACTGAATATGTCCATTCTTTTCAGCAGGAACAAACAAACCCGGGGAGAAGGAGCCAGAAGCAGGTTAAGGAGTTGAAATTTGAAGAGGCCTCTTAGTCTCAGGTCTCTCCCTGCATCGTAATCCTAATTGTAGAGGTATTTTGTGTTCCTCTTCTTTCTGCTTCTGCTAGCAGGAGCAAATATCAGGGAAAAGAATTATTTTCAGCCATTCTATAATATCTATTAAGGGAAGCAATGTCCTCCAAGAGGCAGGCTGTCTCCTAAAGGATCTTTCCCTGTGTGTAGCCTATGTCTACAATATTAGCTGTGTCATTATTTATCAGAACGACTTTTATCATTCCTCATTCATCAAGCTTTCTTTCCTTGTGCCATTTCTATGTCAGCAGAAGGATGCTTGTGTATTAATCCCATGTGCAAATCATGCATCTTGTCAGTGTTAGACAAGTCAAAGAGAGAGCTTTTTGATAAGTTTAGGCAGAATGAATATATCTTGCCTCTTGTAGGATATCCCAAAGGAAGAACATTGACATGGGAGGCGAATGGCTGAATGTTTTAAAGGGAGGAAAATGGTGAAGCTTAGCCAGGCCGGGGCTTGTTTCTGAAGGGCAAAGAAACCTCCATATGACAGTTGTTTCTGTAAAAAATTGGGAAGTACAAAACAAAAGACGAGATTGCATCGGTGTATCTGAGCACATTGGACAGACTTTAACTACTTGGAAGGGAAGCAACTGTTCAGCAACACCTGAATCAGCAAACCATCCAGCCGTATGCTCAAGTGCATTTTCACTCAGCAAAACAGTCCACAGTCAATTAAGCAATCACTGGGATCAAGAGAAAGTTTTATGTAACCACGGTGGAAATAAGTTTAAGTCCTTAGATTTTTTTTTTCTTTTTTAATTCAAGAAACCAAAGTTATTATACATGGGATTGCAGAAAACAAATATAAGAATGTAATTTTTTTTTGAAAGTTTTGAATGCATAAGCACTAAAAAGCACAGTGAGTCTGATTATTTGTAACGTGTATGATGTGAAAGAGTTGTTCATGATCAGTTGATATTTTCCTGTTTGGCAACATGTTTTGTAAATGCTTTAAAGCTTTACAGGGTTTAGAGCAGAGCTCGGGCTCTGGGCTGTCTGGGCTCTGCCGCGGTTCCAAGGACAGTTTCAGGCGCTGGAGCTCCCTAGTGAGGATACTGATTATTTGGAAAGACAGCTGAAGCCCTGCAACAGTTGTAAAGTGCCTGTGCTGTGTTTCTCTTATTCTGCCAAGCATTTCAAATAAGCTCTGCAAAGAAATGTATTTAATTCTTCTCTATTTTATTTTAACATAATTTTTGGAAGTTTCTGTTGAACTCAGTTAGGATGTAGGAATTCTAGTGAAAGATCTACTCACTATATTGCCTATAAACTGAATTTGTAGGAGTTAGAACAGTAGAATGACAACTTTAATTGCTAAACAAATAAATAAAAAGAGTAGTCAATTCTAGGAAGGAAACATATCTAACTTGTTAAATAGTCTAATCTAAGTAACAGGAGATACTTCAGAAAGTAGAAAAATTGCACTCTTGTCTTTATAAGCGACATTTTTAACAACCATGTGATAAAAGCATGTAAGGGCATTTTACTAAACTTGTGAAACAGATATAAAGACAGAGTGCATTGTTCAAGATGACATAAAACATTTTTTTTTTGTACTAAATACAGACCAGTAACAGCTAAGGTAAAAATATTCAGAGGATGGAGCCCAGACCCTGTGAATCTTATCGGGCACAGAATTGTTTTGTTACATACCCGACTGCATGCAATGTGCGTGGCTTTCATACAGACTGAATGTGAAGCCAGGGCTGGGTTCTCTTCTGAATCAGGGTACGTCCCGTTATAAAAATTGAAAGTGGACCGTGCATACCAAACTTGAAACACGGATCTGTGCAGTGGGAGCTCTGAATAAAACGTGTGATCTCGCGTGGATGTCATTGACTGGGACAGCCTCTGTTTTAGACTTACTGTTCTCGTGGCTCTTGGGGCCCTGGCTGCCCTGCTGACTCGCTGTGTCCGGAGCTGCAGGACGGAGGCTGCGCAGCTTCTGTTCCCAGCACTTTGGAAGTCAGCGCTGGAGAAGCAGCAACAAGGTTCCCGATCCCGGCCTCAAAGCGCTTGGCAAGTACACTGGGGAACTAGCTTGGCGTATTCCCAAGCAGAATTTGGAGACTTCTTTTTTTTAACAAGTTATGTACTCATGTTAGAGGCAACTTGAAAGGCTTGATGTCAGAGATGCAAATTTTGCTTGTGTCTAGCTCACTACATCCCAAGTAAGGCTCAGACTTTAAGGAAAACAGAATAGTTCAGAAGCATTTTTTTTTTTTTTTTGGGATGAGTTCTGAGATTACTATCCTTTTTAGTAGTAAAATTGCTTAAAAAATTAAAAAATTAACATTCTTGCTCTCATATATAGATCCTCTGGTTTATGTTCGGAATGTGTAAAATCTAGTGTTCATTCTTTGAGATTCATCTATAGCTTTTTTTTTTGTTCCCAGGCAGGTATATTGACTCTCTTAGAAACGATCTTAGGAGGGAAAGGAAAACTTAAAATTTTTCCTTCAAAATATGTTATAATTTTCCTAAGAGTTATTCATTTGCTCATGTTCATTTTAGATGTACTAAAATACTTCACTATTTGCTTACTATCATTTAGAACTGTTTTCTTCCTCAGCCACCATGTAGCAATGCATTGGCAGAGCAGCAGACGGAACGCGGCGGGCTCCTCATGCAGCTTAGCGGAGTGGTTGCATGGCCAGACCTTTTGTCAGTCCTGCACTTGCACTTGGTTTCATCACCCTTCGTTCTGGGAGCTGAGGATGATGTGGTAATTTTCCAAGAGCTCCTGTGCTCCTCTCCTGGGAGATGAGTCGAGGACGGGCTGTCCCAGGGCTCAGCGGCACCCAGGGCTCAGGGCTCCGTGAATCAGTTAGTGGGGCCCACTTCAAAAAATACCAACCGAGGAGGCAGCCAGTGTTCTCGGGTCCTGCAGTGACTGAAACCAAGAAATACCAAGCAAATCCACTGGATGCCAGTGTTGCTTCACGCAGCTCCGCGCAGCACGGCGTGGAGCAGCCGCTGGCAGGCTGATGTTAGAGCAGAGCCGAGGCTGCTGGAGTCAGGACCGGCTTTTGTGGTGCCTGACGTGCAGCTGGACCGGGCGGTACCTGCGAGCGCGCCAGGGCACGAGAGGTGTTGGTGTCAAGCCACAGCGGCTCTTGGGGGGCTCAGCGATGGAGGGATGGGGGTTTGGGCGAAATCTGCTCTTTGAAGAGCTAGATCTGATCTTTCTTTTCATTTATTCTGTATTTTAGTTTAGGAGTATTACATATATTACATAAACTTTTTTTTTTGTGTGTGTGTACATCTAGTGCTGAAAAGTGTATTGGGAAACTCTGGTTTCTGTAAATTAGGTTTTGATTCGAGGCACCAAAATTTTCAGATAAGGAAGTTGCTTAACTTTTGGTAGCAAATACTTTGCATATATAGAAGAATGCATCTTCTGCAGGCTAGTTCAATATTTTATATAATACCTGTGAGATATATATATGTGTGTGTGTGTGTATATACGTATATACACACATACTACAAATTCTCATCTTCCCAAAATTCAAGCAATCATTTTTTTTCTAGGTATTTTTTTCATAATTTTTGTTTTATTAATTTTTTCAGCACCCCCTTCTCATTCCGAAAGCCTGTGTGTTATTCTCATGTGCTGTGTTCTGCACTATGTGAACTGTACAGATTAATTTGTTCGAATCAGTATATACCATAATTTCTTCTAAAAATGATTCAAATGGCTACATTTTGTTAAATGTACTTGGACATTTTAAAATGATTTTTCTTAGAATTTTAGCCAGATTTCCTATAGAAATGAAGTTTATGTGGCCAAAGTTTCTGCCTGCTGTTTTTTCTTAAGCCTTTCCCTAGTACCCTCTAAATCTCCTAAGCGTTTTTATTTTAATAGATACCTTTAAACAGACACCAATACCTTTGGTTGAAAGGTAGTGCCAGTAAAAACAAGTTCACAGAAATCTGGGATCAGGACACAGAAAAAGGATGGTCTGAAATTTCTTTGCTGAGGAAATGGCGAGGCAAACCCCATCAATATCTACTCACTTTAGTAGTGTCCAGCCAGCCAGAAAGATGCCAAAAGGTTTGGACTAATGGGAGCGTGTGCCTAGGACAAGTCAGGGAGAGACCATAGGGAAGTGGCTCGGATGCACTGGAAATGGTTGAGGGAATGAGAGACGCAAATTAGCAGGAATAAAAGTTTAGCCCAAAGTATAACGGATTTAGTCTTGGAGGGCTGCACGTATTTATAAAGTAAGCGACCAGGGAAATCTGTCCTCTTGAGAGAGAGCCCTAAAAATAAAGCATGCTCGTCCCATCACGGCATCTATACCTTGCTCAGGCGCTAATAACTTCATTTAAGTTCTGTGAGTAAACATAGTTCTTGAAATTTGCTATGTTTTTGTAAAAATTTAAACATGGAAAAATCAAATACGTGCAAAGTAAAAACAGTTATGATGCAGAAATCCTGTAGTTTCTTATAAAAGATATTTCCTTACAGGTAGGGTCTCAGAATGTGGAGGGATAATATGTTAGACTAATCTTCTGAGGCCAAAGAGAGAGAATCAACATCCTAACTCCACATACAGACTAATAATTTTATGAAAATATTAAAGTAGCTGATAAAAATAGATGTTAACCTAATTTTTTTTTGGTGGATATATTTTAAATCACATTTGAAAAGTCCATCAAAAGTGTTTTATAATGCAACAATCTTTCATTTTAGCTACTGCCTGTATTCTAAATTTTGCCTCCTGTCAGTTATAATTTTAGCCTGGTGCATATGTGTACTACCAGAGTCATACTGTGTATTTTCCCAAAAAAGAACTGTTCATTTCAAAATAGGCTCTGTTACATAAGTTAGATAACAGAGTTAGTTGTAAAACTAACTAGTTAGCTGTAAAACTAGCTACCTACCTACCTAAGAGCTAGTTGTAAAACTGTCTGAATTTCTTGACTGCAGGTCACTGCAGTAGGAAAATCTCAGTTATAGTTTCTCATACTGTTTCAGCATTTTAATATCAGAATTTGGAAGAATGGGGAATATATTCTTATTTGCTTAACGACAGTTCTTTGGCTCCATAATAGTGTTTTTATATATATTTCTATATATATATCTCTATATATATATCTATATCTATATCTATCTCTGATTGAGAATTTAGTTCTGGGGAACTGTGATTTTCTGTTTCATAAATAGGGTTGATCTCTTTTACATAAATATTCATAATTTTGTAAATACATATTAGGTATAAACGTATTTTAGATTATTTTTGTCCAGTAAATACTATTGCAGTCAGATGTGCTGCATGTTGCCTCAAGAATCCGCGGCTCTGGTCAGCTGAGGAGCTCTTGCAGTAGCCAGAAGGATTTCTGGCCACTTCTGGCCACTTGAGGCTAGGGAACGGTCTGTGCTGTGAAGCACTTGGCAGGTGGAGAGCCCTTGGTTCCTACGGCCCTGGGCCGCACGCAGAGCAGCTCTGTTTCAGTGAGTCTGCATGCGGAAGCCAAACCCGGAGACAAAGGAACCAGTCCCTAGGGGGTGATTACAGGGAACCTAGGGGGTGATTACAGTGAGATTAACCCTGTGCGTTTCTTGTGTTCTTTATCAAAGGTGTGCCAGCTTAAAACACGGGCACGGCAAAAAATAAGCATGCCTGAAATAGTCCCCCTGGTGAATTTTGGTGGAAGCGAGGACCTTGCTTAGACCATCTTGTTCTGCTCTATTTTTTCCCTTTTCTTTTTTCTTATTCATTCATTTCTAACGAATAATCTGTAATAGCATTAATAATTTTTAATAATCTTTATTAGCGTTTTGCCTCATGCTTTGCTCCTGACTGCTTTTGAATGAAAATTTTGATTTTTTCAAGGTCTTATGTGATTTTTTAAAGATATTTTCAAGATGTATAAACTGGTTTTTTTATGCACCGTGCAGCCACAATGCACTGTTAGTAATATTGTGATCATAATACATGCTGGCAATGTGATTGAAAGAAAGTTATCATATCATAAAAGATCAACAAAGTAAATTGCAATATTATATGTTAGAACAAATGTATCATATCTAGTCTGAACTGATAAAATTAGTGGAGATTTAGAAAAATTCTGAGAAAGACTGAATATATGATTGGGGTTCAGTAACAAAGATGTAATATATATTTTGAGATACTATTTTGGTAATATTTATGAGATGGATGAAATCTCTGAAACTGATCTTCATTATTTAAGTCTGCCACATTAAATACAGAGCTAAATATTTTTAAATCTCACTGTTTCAGAGTCATCATTTCTAGCAGTTAAAAGATTGAGTTGTTTGAAAATAAAAGGAAATTGAGGTTAAAAAAATTGATTATTTTTATTGCTTTAATTCTGAGTGTTTTGTGCAATACCAAGGACTAGAGGACTTCTTATTTTAAAGGAGAATTGAGATTTCCTTTTTATAACAAGATCCAGATCCACAGATTTGAGCAGAAGAACAAAATCATGATCAAGTTACGAATGAATGATGTTTCTGTTTTGCTCATTATAGTCCCAATTATGAAACTGAGTGTGTGTGTGTATATATATAAATACTTTTTAAAAGATGTATTTATACTGCCTATGGCAGAAGAGCCAAAACTCTTAAAGGAACATCACTGTGTCCTTGCTGCAGAGTGGACAAGGCATTCAAATACCGGGATCTCTAACCCTCTTCCGTGCTCACTTCATACCTGAGCACCTCAAACAAAGTGCATGGATTTTTCACAGCAATTTGGTGAAACGCCTTCGCTGAGGGCGCCCGGTGTGGTTAAGGTACCAAGTGCCGCCTGCAGCCAGCAGCCCTGCTGACGCTTTGCATGGGACCGCCGAGCCCTGCAAGAGCAGCCCCGTGCAGGGCTCTCCTCCTCCTCCTCCCGGGAGCCTTTGTGCTGGGCTCTGCGTGGCTGGCAGGGGTGCTTGCTCCAACGGGCACCTCCTGCTCACATTAGCATAGCCCAGCCTATGTGGAGCACGCCCGCCCGCCCGGACCTCCTTTGCCACTGGGCTGAGGCCAAAAGCACAAGCGTGACAGGGAATATAAGGCGGGAGGTTACTGGAAAGGATCACAATCGACTAGGAGACCAGACCCAATTTTTGAGAAGAGCAGAAAATGCTACCTTTACTATAAACAGTTCGTGCCTTTCATATAGCTGTTTATATGAGCGAAACGGTTATAAGTATTTTATTGCATGTAGAAGAGAACAGCTGCAGAAATCTAAGTACTCTTTTTTCCTCCTCCCCTCTATAGCCCTGGAACTTTAAAGTCTAAGGAGAAAACGGGAGACTGACACAGTCCAGGGGGCTTCTACACTGGTGCTTTCTTCTGGAAAAGGAACTTCTGAAGGTGGGAACAATGACAGGGACGGAAAGAAAAAGGAGTGGAGTGTGGCGGAAGATCCAGGCGGTCCGCGCTGAGGATGTCAAGCTGTGGTGTGCAAGAAGGCTGCCCGTTCTCACATGGGCTCCCACCTACAACTGGAGGGAAAATTTGCTTCCTGATGCGGTGTCTGGGGTGATGCTAACCATTCAACAGGTGACCCAAGGTACAGTTACACATTTGAGAGTCATATTCTAAATCTGGTCATGCTGAATTGCTGACTTTTTTTTCCTTTTCCTTTTTTTTTTTTTTTTTCCTTTTCCTAATCAAATCTTGGGTTAAAACAAAGACAATATATCTATTATTAGATTAAATCTAAATAAAATTATAATCTTAATGCTTAAATGGGTATAACAGATGTATGAATGTGAACAGAAATATATTGTGTTATTATAGCTGATGTCTCTGTAGTGGAATGTAATATGCATCTTGTCCCTCTGACACTTTTTCAAAGACATATTATGGGAGATAATAGAAGAACACTGTGTATGGCTATATACAATGGATGATAAACTAAATACCAGCCATTCCTATTTCACATAAAACCCAAAATCTATCTGCAAAATAACTACTTTGTAAGAAACGCTCTCCTGTTCTAGCAGCAAACTTGGCATTTGTTGTGCCTTTACCTGTGGAAACCCTCAGCGATGATGGGCGCCCTGTGCCCTGGGGAGGCTCCTGCCGGGGTTGAGATGCACGGGGAAGCCCTGCCCGCAGCCAGGGCTTGCGCAGCCGCTGCCCTGGCGTCACGGTGCAGGACAGGAGCTGGCACGTGTCCGTGCAAGAGGCAATGCAACGTAGGGGTGGAGCTTGATTCCGTTTGGCAGCCTTAGAGAAAAGGGGGAAAAAACAAAAATAAAACCCCATGAGCAGCAGGAACCAAAAAACCTGGTAGTCTGGGCTTCTAAAGTGGTTGCTGTTGGGAAATAACTGTTCTTGTTGTTGTTGTTTTCTGTATTTTTTATATGTCTTTGATAGTGCCACCTTCTTTTGGCAACACTTCTACTTGTCTCAGGCAAATCGCAGCGTCTTGTCTTCCTCAGAAGTACTTTAACTCCTTCCCTTATATAAGCATATATACATATTATTTCTTTATTATTTCTTTACAATTTCTCATATTAGCTGTGCTTAGCTGTCATTCATGTTGTTAAATTATAAGCATTCCTTTAATTGAATTGCACTGGAGCTGGAAACAACCGGTTTGTGTAAGTATTTGTGCTTTTAGGGTAATTAGGAACATCTGCATTGGCATGATTTAACGTTAAGAACCTTAATACCATAACACTATAAAGTATCTAATTTCATTGGTGTACGCATATACAACAACTGTAATTAAAATGCTGCTAATAATTGCATCTTGAAACCCATCAAAAATGTTAAGAGCGGTTCTGTATTGCTGGCAGTTCTAGTCAGTATTTTCTTGGTTGACTACCCAGAAGTACCAGATGAATTTAAGAAGATCTGTTGAAGTTAGAAAATATTATTTTTGATCGTTTTAGTTTTTCGTATATTTTAAAAATCTTAGCTTTATTGTGTACTGTTTAAAAACAAGTGCATTAAGATGTGTTTCTCCTTCTGTTTTTTCTTTATCTCTCCTCACTTCTCAATACTTTAGAATGATTTTAGGAGATTGAGAAGGAGGACATTAGATACCAAAATATTTTATCATGCTTGTAATGTGCTAACCTGAATGCAACGTATTTAGACACTGCTTGTATTAGATCATTCTATAGTGTATATATATATATATATGTATTTGAATTCTCCCAGTTACCATGACCATATTTTAATGTGTTCAGAGAGTGAATTATGCAAGAATATAGTAAGTCCAAGTTTTTACATGGCATGAAGGACAAAAGCATGCAAATTTTAAGACTTCATAATCTTCTACACATAAAATAAAGCAAGAAGTCCATTAATAAAGTGAAAGGCAGAAATTCTAACAATGAGAGGAAAAATTATAAACTGCTGATAACTGACATGTAGAGAACACTGTCATTTGGTATTGTAGCAATATGGAAAATAAAATTCAAAGAACTGTGAGGTATACTGAAAAATCTGCAGTTGTGTTAATCAATTTTCTGAAGTCCAGTTCTCCAGGGTAGAGTCCTGGAGTCTAGTTATCCAGGATGGAGAAGAAACCAGTAGTTTGAGAGTAATTATGAAAAAATCTTCTATTTTAGCTGTGCTTTTCACAATCTTTTCTGGTATTGCCAGATTCAAATCATATAGCATGGACAAGTGTTCTGGTTTGGCATAATGAGTCCATGTTCCCGTTCCTCCACAGTTTTAGACAATACAGTTGGCCTTTCTTTGTCACAGGAGGGAATTAAGGAGAGAGGGAAGTATCTGTTCTTAAACTATGTGTCATAGTCAAAGAAATAAGAAAATGCTCATAATTGCTCCTGTTAGAATTTTTGGAAATTGGTTGTTGAGAACCACTACAACTGTACTTTAACAGTAGCCTTTGCAGTCTTCTTTATTACAAAGGAGAAAAAAAAGAGCACATTAAGCTAAAAACCATCAATCAATATATGCAGATAATGTTGGCTCTAACAAAAATCTTTTTTGAAAGACGAAACTACCTTTCTTTAGTTTTTGTTGTTTTTTTTGTGTTTTTTTTTTTTTTTTTTTTTTTTTTTTTTTTTATTTTTTTTTTTTTTTTTTTTTTTTTTTTTTTTTTTTTTTTAAGAGCTACTACCATTAATTTACTGTTGATTTTTAGTGTCACGGTGTCAAAAATATTGGTTTCTTGTTTGACTTATGCCTTCAAACTCCTGAAAGATACCCAAGCTAAGTACTTAAAATTGAATGACTTGAGCTTATGCGTCACTTACTTCCTTAGGATTAAGTATCTTTCCTCACCACACGCATAAAAGAGAAAATATATCCTGAGGTGACAGAGTCTAGGAATGGTGTACAAGAAATGTGTGCTACCTGAATATTTGTCTCTACTTCTGAGTAAATATGTGGGAGAAATGGATCATGAAGGTTATCTTTCCTGCAAGGCAATACATATGACAGTGCCTGAGGTGTTATCCCGTGTTTAGTGTCTCACAATATTATCCAATAAAAAAAAAAAGAACAATACTTAATAAATTATGTAATAATCTCTGAAGAAAGTGAATATTTTGAAGCTGCCCTTCAGACATTATGTTCAAAAATATGTTTAGAACATGCCCAAGTCATGTTTGACCATAGAGAGGGAATTCATAGATCAGTAATATCTAATCTAATTTTAGATTCCTTTTGCTAATTTCCACAAAATTTAACAGAGAAATACAGATGCGAAAGATAATTATGTTTCTAAAAGTTATATGAAAATGCCTGATAAAATTAGAACTTATGAGTTCTAAAGACCTATAATAAAGCTTAGATTGTTGGGCATTGGACAGTCTATACAGTATAAAAAAGCTCTTACAAATGTCCTGCTTGCTGGAAAGGTCCAGTTGGAGTTTACACAGTCTCAGACAGCAAAGTCAGTCAACAATGAGTCAAAATCAATAAAAGAAACTAGGCTTCATTAATTCCAGCTCACAAAACTGTCATTTAATAATATAGATCTCTCTTTTTTCAAACACAGAATCATTACTTTTACTCTGCTATATGGTGAAGGTTGAAAAATAACCTTAGAATCTGAAAGGCAATTTGTCATTCACTTTTGAAGTTGGCTATATATTTTCACAGACAGTTAAAAAAATTGAGCTTCCATGTTTGCTTCTGTGTTTTGGTAATGACTGCCCATGTTTATCAAAAATCTGTTTTGCTGGGTTTTTTTAGAAACTAGAGCAATGTTCTCTACCATCAACAAATAAATGCATCCTTCACTTTTTTCTCTAACTAGTGCTTCATTCCTTTTTTTCCTTTTCTTTACAACTCTGCACTTGTATTCACCATATGAAGATTTTTCTTTCAGTTTCGTTGTGTTGCTCACCTTGTACATAAATTCAACTATAATACGCGTATGAGTGAGTCATGAGTTTATCATGTTCTTTTTTTTTCTTTTTTGTTTTTTCAAACTGAAATTGTGTTAAACAATAAATTAAAGGTTCTGTGGATTATGTAGGTAAATCTCAGGAATCTACTCTCACATTCCTTGCTAGTCGTTGGGGATCTGGTTGGTACAATAAATGGAATTTATTATGTGGTTCACCTGACAAAATGTAGATATTTACGTTGTCAGGCCTGATTGGTTATACTGATAAATTTCCATTGAGTCTTGGAACAGAAATGGACATGAATGATGTAAATATTGAAGTTTATGCACAGTGCAGTGTTTCCTGCACAGTGTACTGTGGCATTGTGGGTAATCAGCAGCTCATGTTTAACGTGATTACAAGCAGGTCTTCATGTTTTCCTGTCCGTAGCTTGTTGTTACTGGCATAGTTTATTTGTTATCAAGTATAGATCCATCTCTGACAAGTCTGTTTTTCTAGCCTTCTTCATCCAATCTTATCTTTTCAAATAAACACATTTGTGCCTTCTGTCAAGATTGGTATTATGCAATGAATGCTGATCGGTGTGTTGTATCTCAGTATTTGATTTTGAGTGGTTATATAGAACTCATTTTTGTTTGTTTGTTAGTTTTCTTGTTGTTGTGGTTGTTTTTAATTTTATTTTGTATTTTAGTTGCTTTCTTCAGGTAGAACTATGTTCACTTTCTAAAAGTCAAGCATCTAAAAGTCACGTAAACAATCCTTCAATCTGTAAATTTCTTCAGGTGTCATGAACTGCAAGAAAATAAAATCTGAGTTTGCCTGAAGAAGGTCATACAAATATATCTTCTGTTATGCAGTTAATTTCATACTAGAGTAAGGTGACGTCTAAAGTCAATCCATTTTAAAATGTGCATTAGTGCATATAACTTATTTGGGATACTCTTTGCAATTAGGGAACACAAATACCTCTGAAGTACAAACCAGAGTACTTTGGTTAGGACATTATCTAATGTTGACGTTAATAATTAACACGTGAAGTTGTCCTACTCTTTCTGGATGTAGATTGAGGATATGAGAACCTAAACATAAGCCCTTCCTTCCAAGCTTCTTGCAAGATCTTGCCTGAGCTTCTGATAATTATAATCCTCTTCTGCAAGCTTTTGATGGTCAGAGTGATTCTCACTTAGACACATATGTGATTTAATTTCTCTTATGTCATTCACCAGGTTGTACTTTTCTTTATGGTATCTTAGAACTATCTAGTAAGAGCAAAGTATTAACTCCACTTTATGGAGACAAAAATTAGAAGCGCAGAAACACAGACTGGGACACAGAGTGTGCAGTGTTGCATCTAAATGCAATCCTGCTTTGCAGAAGACCAAATGCAAGCAGCAGAGGTGTATTTCTCTTTAGTGATAATGACATAATGCTGACATGAGCAGCACTCAAGGATACCAGAGAGAATGACTCTGCATAGCCAGTTCTGAAGTGAGGCTCCACTAGCTAGTGGATTTTGTTTCAGAGTTCTACAGGCAATCTAAATTTAAGCTTAAAATTGGAAGTAGTTCTGAAGGTATTCCATTAAAATGATGGGATAGAAAAGTGTATCTCTTTATCACGTAATTCCATTCATAAATGTACTAAATTACCTGCTTGCCTGTCATAACAGGTACAGAACTCAGTGCACAAGAAAGATCCTTGACAAGTCTATGTTCCTCTGCTCAGAAAAAATGGGAAATTTTAAATTGAGATCTTTCTCTCTGTTAATTAAGATAAATAATTTTCTTTCAAAATAAAATATTGCCCCTGTATTTCCAGATTTGGTCTTTCTCCTGCTAAAAGTATTTATCTGGAATCATAGATATTATGCACTTTTTTTTTAAAACTCTTTCAAATAAATATCTGCCTATGTCCTTTACTGCACTGCAGTCCAAAGCTTTGCACGTAGAAGCATGTGAGTATAAGATTTGAATATTCAAATCAATCAGATCTGGAACTATGAAAGTGTTCTGTGATTTTTAAATTTTTTTTTTTAATCAGCTAATGGATGGATACGTATTTTATTTAGAATTTTTATGTGACATTTGCTGGCTTTTCTGTGACCTATCATGATCAAGAAATGCTTTGGCCTTGGTGGATCTTTTTGGACGATTGTTGGACAGCCTTTGAGACACATTTTCTCTAAAAATAAAAGATGGCATGGCCTGTGTGTGCAGGGGGATTGGACTAGATGACCTCTAGAGGTCCATCCAAACTTAAGCATTCTATGGTTCTATGATTCGATGATGAAATCACTATTGTTTCTTATGCCAACTTCATTTATTCAGCAGGGTTGATGCATTTTATGAAATGTTTTAATTAAAGTCAGTTTAATCTTGAGCTGGATTTACTGCTGAACTACTAATTCCTTAACACTGACTGGAGACCTTGCCATTGAAGAATGGACTGTACTGGCTTCACACATTCCAGAATTGGTGCCCAGTGTTTTGGAAGGCATGATGCCAGAACTGTTTTTTTTTAAAAGCTTTTTATGGAAGAAACCCAGCTGTGTCTTTTCAAGGGTGATTACTGCCTATTTCTTTCTTTTTTCTTTTTCTTTTTTTTTTTTTTTTTCAGGCTCTGACCATAAATGTAGCATAAATATGTTTGAGTAGACTAACTGGAGTTAATAATTTTATTAGGGAGTAGATCTGACTTGTAAATATGTATTTGGCATACAAATACTATGGGTAGATGAAACTGAATAAGAACTTTTAGAAACAGAGCCAGAAAATTCTCCGAGAGAATGCATTGTAGTATTCATACAGGTCATAAACGATTTGTGGGAGAAAGTCTCCAGCTGAATTCTGTTTTAACTCTCCTTTACAAAGAATAATGATGTAAGCCAATTATGAAATGTAGCATGTTAGTAAGTATATGCAAGCCAAAGTTTCGTATTTATACAAGTTTTCAGCAGGGGACTAAGGAAGTGATGTTGTACATGCATAATTTGAACTCTAATGATTATTAAAATTCTTCCAACTTACACATAGGCTAATACAGATCTCTCTGACAGGCTACTAGAAATGTGAATTCAGTTTCTGAATGACAAATGAATCCTCTGGATCTTAATGCAAAAGTAACCTTGTGTTGGTAGGAGCAGATAAGTCCTGCAGATCTCAGATCCCTAAGTCTGGATGATGGCTGAGCACCATGGACAGAGACCGCATCTTGATGCAGAAGAAGAAATTATTTTACCTATAGATTTTCAGGTCAAAGAGCCAAAGAAATCTGTTAGCACTGAGATCTTGGGTCTCTAATTTGCCCTGTAAATGTGTTTTTATAGGTTTCATAAAGTGCAGTTTATCTTGGTTTAACTCTTTCATCAGTCATGACCTGACATCATTTCTGCATCATTGATGCTTCTCAGAAGGCTGCCTCATAGTTGCCTCCTTGACAGAAAACCTCTTATGATTTTGGTTCTTTGTATAATCTTACTGATATGTGGGCAAGTCCTCTATTTTGAGATATGCTTCAGTTGTAATGGCTAATGAGTGTACGATAATTTATAGAGAATTCTCTATAAAATAGCTTATGAAGTCTTGGTAATATTCAGATATTATGTGAAATTCATCCTACAGGTGAACTGTCATCTTCCAACTATCATTAAAACTTTAATCTCAAGTTGTCTGTCAATGGTTATATATATTTTCAGGAGCTCCCTGAAAAGAAAATACCGTATTTTCTTTCCTCTCTGTTTCTCTATGTATCCAAGCTTTTCTATACAGAAAGGTCAATCTGTTATAGAGGATTCCGATATGGATTAGACAGTCATTTTTTTCTACTATTATAATATTTGATTATCCTTTCTTTTAAACATCAAGATAAAAGTATCAGCATTGGAAATCTGCAAAGTAGCAGAGTAGAACAATATTTTATCAAATATACCTTGGATATAATTCTCAGATGGCACATTGGCAGAGCTGTATTCAGGTGCTGAATGACTAACAAAGCTGAGATGCTCAGTTTGCATCAGATAGAAGAAGATGCTTTCTTACAAAGAAGATACAATGAGCAATGTTTCAAAAAAGAGGAACTGGTGTTCATTTGCCTCAGGTTTTGAATGACAAAGGAATTAAGAATCCTTGTACTATTTACACCAAACCTTAGATAAACCAAGTAGAAGTTACAGCCCACATGTGCAGCGACAGCAAATGATGGTATTAAGAACTAGTGATCTTCTATGTGTGAGATGTGTGTATACACTGGTTAGAAAATCCATAATGATCTTTGCAGTTTTTGGAGACAAATGAGATGATTGTTTCGAAGAGATGATTAACTCTTACTCGTTCAATATCAAGTAAACCTTCAAAACTCTAGCTATATGTAAAAAATGTTAGGGTGTATAATTTTAAAACATATATTTTTTAAACTTCAATAAAAATTACTTCCTTGGAAGGATCTGTAATTACCCCACTTTGTCTCAATGCTGATGTTAGCATCTCGAGAAGCAGAGAGTAAAACTGAATTTGGCTATGTTAAACACAACAAAATTAAAACTAAAGTGCACTCTGAAAATCATTGGGAGAAGATAAAGCTGGAGACAGAAATTAAAGTCTATGATATTAATTGTTGAGTCTCTGATTTGTCGGTTCTCCAAGAGGGATAGGTAGGAGACTTAGTCTTTAGTCCGACTTGTGCTTTTATATCTTATCAAATCTGTAGTAATTTAATATTTCTGGGCATCTCTTGGTCCCCTTAATGGGTTGACAGTAAATATTTTTCTTTTTCTCTAAGCTTAGTTAGCTTAGGGAACAAAGGGAAAAGTGTTTTTCATGAACTATCATGAGATTGCCCCCAACTTCAGACAGGACTTTGAGTGAGGTGGAATGTGCTAATATTTATCTGAGTTCCCTAAATCCATGACTCAACTATCATCACATTAGAAATAATAGGGAGATCATCTTCCTATATCTCAAACTCCTGAGAATATTTTAAATACATGAAAATGCAGGAAACTGTCAAATTAACTGGTTTTCACTGCAAAGAAGTAAAAAATCCTCCATTTAGAATCATGGAATCATAGAATGCTTAAGGTTGGAAGGGACCTGCAGGGGTCATCTAGTCCATCCTCCCTGAACACGCAGGGTCTTCTAGAGCATGTGGCACAGGGTGGTGTCCAGACGGATTTTGAAGATCTCCAGAGAGGGAGACTCCACCACCTCTCTGGGCAGCCTATTCCAGTGCTATGCCATCCTCATTGTCAAGAAATTCTCGAGTTCTTGTGGAACTTTTGATGCTTCAGTTTGTGGCCGTTTCCTCCAGTTCTATCAGTGGCCAGCACTGAAAAGAGGCCAGCCCCATCCTCCTCACTCCCTGTCTTGAGATATTTATTTATAGACACTGATGAGGTCCCCTCTGTTCAGGCTGAACAGGCCTAGCTCTCTCAGCCTTTGCTCATAGGGCAGATGTTCCAGGCCCCTAATCATCTTCGTAGCCCTGCGCTGGACTCTCTCTAGCAGCTCCACGTCCCTCCTGCACTGGGGAGCCCAGAACTGCACACAGTACTTGAGGTGCGGCCTCACCAGGGCTGAGTAGAGGGGCAGAATCACCTCCCTCGACCTGCTGGAGACGCTCTGCTTAATGCACCCCAGGATCCCATTGGCCTTCTTGGCCACGAGGGCACACTGCTGCCTCATGGTCAACTTGTCGTCCACCATGACGCCCAGGTCCCTTTCACTAGACTCTGACTCTAGCCCTGGCTCTGTTTCCTGGCATTTTGTTCCCATCATTGCAACATGTGGATGATACATAGAAACAGAGGACAATGTAAAACAGAATTAGCAAACACTTCTTTCTTTCTGATTGTATAACATTTGGAAAAGTTCAAATCGTTTATTAAGAAATAACCAGTAGCTTAGTTCAGCTTACTTCATTAGTTTTCGTATTAAGCTTTGCCACAATGCACTCCGTATGCTCAAGAACTAGTTAAAAAAAATATATTTTAAATATTTTTCACTCCAAATAGTAATAACATTGAAAGGAAATAGCAAAATAAATATTCCAGACAATATTTATTACTGGTATGGAAAATCCTTGGTGCTAGTGACATTAAGGTTTTCAAATAAGAATATAAATTCCACTGAAAGAAATGCAAACAAAGAATGAACAATGCGCTCAAATACCGTGTGTTAATATTGTGGTGCTTTGTTTTAACTAACTCCTTTTGATAAGATAACATTGTGTGATACAGTTTCATTGAAAACCATGCACTCTGACTAGCACCAGATACACAGCAATCACCCGGCATGCTGCACTGAGCAAGCAGGAGATCTTAGGCACCCCTGCAGGCAGGTGACAAACACAGATAACTGCTTGACTCAAGTAGAAACAGGGCCATGTCCTACCGCAGGAAAAAGGTCTCTCGGTATGCCAAACCGATAGTTTCTGCTAACTATACCAGGGAGAAAACTACAATCCCAGGAGATATAACTTCCAAAGAGAGAGCTATAGAGTACTGTAATACAGATGGCTAGTTAATGATTTGAAAATACGGAAAAAAAGTGCTGATACATATATATGCTTGGAGGAAAAAAATACCATACCTTTTGAAAATGTGATATGCAAACAAGAAATTTTAATTAAGGAGGAGGAAATTGATAAGTCTATAATTAAATATGGGTGTATGGATGTCATCTGTCTGGATTTCAGCAAGGTTTTTGACACCGTCCCTCACAGCATCCTCCTGGGCAAGCTCCAGAAGTGTGGGTTAGATGGATGGTGAGGTGGATTAGGAATTGGTTGGATGGCAGAGCTCAGAGGGTGGTGATCAGTGGTGCCGAGTCCAGCTGGAGGCCTGTGGTTAGTGGTGTCCCCCAGGGGTCAGTCCTTGGTCCGGTCCTGTTCAATTTATTCATTAACGACCTAGATGAAGGGATGGAGTGCTCCCTCAGCAAGTTTGCTGACGATACAAAACTGGGAGGAATAGCTGATAGCCCTGAGGGCTGCGCTGCCATCCAGAGGGACCTGGACAGACTGGACAGCTGGGCAGCGAGTAACCTCATGAAGTTCAACAAGGGCAAGTGTAGGGTCCTGCACCTGGGGAGGAATAACCCCAGACACGCCTACAGGCTGGGGACCGACCTCCTGGAGAGCAGCCCCGCAGAGAGGGACCTGGGCGTCATGGTGGATGAGAAGTTGACCATGAGGCAGCAGTGTGCCCTCGTGGCCAAGAAGGCCAATGGGATCTTGGGGTGCATTAAGCAGAGCGTCTCCAGCAGGTCGAGGGAGGTGATTCTGCCCCTCTACTCAGCCCTGGTGAGGCCGCACCTCGAGTACTGTGTGCAGTTCTGGGCTCCGCAGTGCAGGAGGGACGTGGAGCTGCTAGAGAGAGTCCAGCGCAGGGCTACAAAGATGATTAGGGGCCTGGAACATCTGCCCTATGAGGAAAGGCTGAGAGAGCTGGGCCTGTTCAGACGGGAGAAGAGAAGACTGAGAGGGGACCTGATTAATGTATATAAATATCTCAAGGGAGGGAGTGAGGAGGATGGGGCTGGCCTCTTCTCAGTGGTRGCCAGYRAYAGAACTAGAGGAAAYGRCCAMWAATTGAGGCACCAAAAGTTCCACAGGAACTTGAGGAAGAATTTCTTGACAGTGAGGGTGACAGAGCCCTGGAACAGGCTGCCCAGAGAGGTGGTGGAGTCTCCTTCTTTGGAGATCTTCAAAATTCGCCTGGACACCACCCTGTGCCACATGCTCTAGGGGACCCTGCGTGTTCAGGGAGGATGGACTAGATGACCCCTGCAGGTCCCTTCCAACCTTAATCCAACCTATGATTCCATGATTCTGTGATTTTAGTTCTATCCTAACTGCTGAATGAAACACCACTTCTAGAAACATAATGGACATGAAAAGACTATGTGTGCGAGTAAGCCACCAAGGGCCACATTTATGTTTAGATTACATGCCTGTAAACCAGACATATTTTTCTGCAGCAGTTCAGTGAGTGAAGGAAATATCTTCTATGGTCTCTGAAGCTTTGCTGGGCAGAGCAGTCCCTTCTGCCCATCCTGCAGAGGTCATGGGAGATCTCTGTGAGCCTGTTCCCAATGGCCAGAAGGGTCCAGGTTCAGGTGGTGGCTTTCTGCTCAGCACCGAATGAGAAGCTAAATGGAGATGTTGACACAATTTCTGTTTACCCAGTACGTGTGATCTAGGGCTATGCTGAGATGCTTGTGCTCTACCCACTTCTGGTATGGTTTATGCTGGATTAACCGCAGCCTGCCAGAAAACGTCAAATGCTTCAGATCCAGAATGTTGGAGGAAGCACAAAAACAAAGTAAACTCATGTAGAAGGGCGAGATTCAACTTTTACAGACATATGGTTACAGAATATTTTGCTATAGCTGAAGCAGTGTTTTCCTTGTAAGTGCTGAGAGGAAAGAACAATGTACACTGTTCTTAATCCTATATTAATTGGAAGTTTTGAATAGTAGAGGAACTGGTGGTCCCTTGTGTCAAAATATTTTAGCTTAGCCTGGGATACATTACTGTGCCCTCCAGTTTTGTTCTTTATAGCTTCTAAGCTAAGTTCTTCTTGCACTGAGTGATTAAGTCACTTTCATTTCAGATGAAAATATTCTGTACTTGCAAGTGTTTTTTTCAATGTTAGAGAATTCATTCCATTTAATGCCAAATTCTTAAGCTTACAGGACTGTGCAGATCATTTTCACCAAAATTTATAGACATCTTTCCAGCGCTGCTTGTAAAATATATTCATGAATTCGATAATGAATCTAGTGCCTTGCCCTTAGGCTGCTCTACACAAAGCGTTCCCTCTACTTCAATCATATTGTTATAGTTAAAATGTGGCTGTACTGGTTTTGCTTGCTCCTTGCATTTTTGGAAAAGAAGATGAAATAGCTTTATGTTAATCCTTTTCTTCAGGCTAGAACATCCTGTCTCTGTGAGTGATAGTCTACTAGATAGTTAATTATAAAGTTTTTGTTTGTTTGTGGTTTTGTTCCTAAGAGAGCTAATAGTTAATAATAAAAGAACCTTTCGCTGCTGAGCAGGCCTTTAAAGTCTTATTCCTCTTCTTTCTCTCTCTCTCCTTTTTTTTTTCCCCCCTATATTCTCCTTTTACCTGGACAGAGCGATGCAGGGGCTGTGCTGAACTGTTTCTCTTCTTCTCAGGCACATCCTTTTTTGTTGTTTTGGGGTCAGAATCTTATATCTATTGATCATGTGAACAGGAATGTGAACCTATAATTTCAGTTCAACCGGTCTTCATGGTTCATGATAACAAGGTGATGAAAAAGAGAAAAAGAAGAACTAATGATCAGTGAATGCATAAATTTTAATTTTCTGTAAATATGTTAATTTAAAAAGTAAAAGAACAGGAAGTCTATTTTTTTTGTTTCGAAAGCATCAAAGTTTTAAAACAGACCTCTGAAAATCCACTGATCTTTAAAAAGTTTATTTCTACTACGTGATCTCTCACTGACCAGGTTAGTACACTCCTTTGAGAATTCTGTCGTGGTTATGGTGATGACACAGGTGTAACTGAGTTATCTTAGTCTTCTGTATTCTTCCATGACATCAGTGAAGTGTTTTTATTGTTGCTTATAGTTAAAGGTTATTCAGTCCTGACAATTTTTTCTAAAGATAGAATTGCTGATATTTTCCTTCTGCCTGTGAACGAAGTAGACTTTTTTTTTAGCACTTCTGTTTTATCTCTTTGCTTCCTCCTATGAGCTTTAATGTAAGTTTAAGTAATGAGAAAAAAAGCCTAGAGATGAAATTTGTTTTCCAAACAAAGGAGAACATTCACCTTCTTCTCCAGGGGAGCCTGTGAGAGGCCTTTGTTCTCTTATTTATATTATAGGAACCAGCAGCTCAAGAAGCTGATGATGTTCCAGCTGTCTAGTGCCTGATACCATCAACTTCCTCCCCACCAAAACAAAACAAAAAATCTCACTTACTCTAAGGAGCTGAGATTTTCTAGCCCTTCTTATAGTTAGTGCTAAATACGATGCAATTTGGTTCTGCGTATGTTTGCAATTCACTTGGTTAACATGCGATTATTTGCTAGAAAGACACCTCTAGCCAGTCTCTGGGCAAGTAAGCACATTTCAAGTCCTCCAAAAATCTGTATTAACTGTTCATTTCTGTTGCATGTTGACAGATGTTTATCCTCAGTGTAACTCATAGCTGATAGAAATAATCAGAAAATGCTACTCAGCATATGTTAGAAGTAGACAGTTATAATCATAGAATCATAGAATCATAGAATGGCTAGGGTTGTCTTCCCCCAGTATGGCTTGGATGTAAATTCATGAGGGGACCTCTGGTACCAAAATGTCCTCCACTGCCACTGGAAACCTAAAACAAAAAAAAGGCTTTTTGACACTTTCCCTGTCATTTAAACCCCATACATCAGTGCTTTAAATAATAAGTGCTTTCTGGAGCAGTGAAGGAAGTTTGGTAGGAACACTGAATTTTCTTGAGAGATTTCAAGTACGTATAGAAGGTAAATCAGTCTAATACATTTGAATCACCTGTCTCTTGTAGAAAGTGTGTTCTCATTCTGCTAATAGATGTGAATACAGACTGCCTTAGATTGGTCACTCAGTTTGAAGGTGGGCTTTAGAAAGGCACCTTACATGTTACACAGGCCTTTCCTACTGCAGGGCAAGATACAAGGTATTCACCAAGATTTGTGCAGAAACCCTAGCCTTATTAACCAGGAGGAAAACAAGCATGGACCCCTCACATCAACAGGGATGTGATAACCTGCTGAATATCAGTGAAGAGAAATTTCAGATTCAAGAGAAATTTCAGCCTCTGCTCTGAGAGGATTCAGGTCCTCCCACTGATAACTCTTCCAAGACCTCAATGCAGACTTGCTTCCTAACTTGGATATCAAAAGTAACCAAAGATGTTTCTTTCAGGAGTGTCTCTTTCAAGAGGTGATTTCTTGGAGTATTCCGAGACTTTCTGAGAGAAATGAGGGCACTGCTCTCTATCTATAGCTATGCAACTAAGGTTAATTAGTAATCCTGAAAAGCTAAATCCTTTACCAATTCAGTTCTTTTCCAATCTGAATATAAAATGCGTTCTCTGCGTTCAAATGCGTTCTCTGTTTCTGGATCAATAGTTTTACATAATGAAAGAAAGATTAATAACTGTGTGAATAAAAAGACCCAGATATATGAAGACAATGAACTCTGGATTTGTTTGTTTAAGAAATTAGAGGAAAGCAGACTAAAGAAGCTCTATTCAAAACAAAAATATAGTTTTTAACTGACCATAAGAAATAGTCATCTGATCTCCTAGAATCTGATCTCTGGCAGAAGCAAAATTCTGTAATTTGTTTCATTAATTACTGATGTTATTAAACTAGTGTCTATCAGTGAGGTTTGGGATTTTGCTGACATCTCCACTGAGGCTTGTCCATTAAAAAAGTTTGGAACTATTGGTGGAAAAAGCATTGTAGCTGTTATAGATTTTGACGGTTTTTTGTTTCTGCAGGTGAAATGTGAAGATTTGGGTGATAAACAACCTATGAAAATCTTCCAAGGATTTTCGTGATCTTCATTGTGTACTAGTGGGCTTATGTTCTAGATTTTTGAATATATATACACATATACGTATTATATATATTATATAAATATTTTTTTTTACCATTTTAAAATATATATTCTCGTAAACAAAAATTAAATGTAGAGCAGTTATATTTCCTAGTCATGCAAGGAACTTATTTCCCTTTCTAGGGCTGGCCTTTGCTATTCTCTCTTCAGTCCATCCGGTTTTTGGTTTATATGGCTCCTTCTTCCCTGTCATTATTTATGCCATATTTGGAATGGGACACCATGTTGCAACAGGTAAGTCTTCATTTACTAAAACATTTCCAGAAATAGGTAGTGGGAAGGCAAAAATCTTTCATGTTTTAAACCACTTGAAGGAAAATTACTGAGACTAAACAGAAGTGGTTTTTTGGTGTTTCTTATACTTTTTTCCCCCAACTTAAGAAAAAAAAGAAAAGAAGAAGAAAAAAAAGTCATTAAGGATGTTGGAATTACTCCTGCTACTGTAAGTTAGTATTGTGTTGACATTTCCTTTGTAAATGTAGCTTATTAAGGGTTTTTGTAGTTTAACTCCACACATATGCCCCCGGCTAAGACTTTAGACAAAGGGTTCAGCCAAAAGATATTTGCAAATAGGAATGAAAAAGACCCAAAATGTTTCTTAAAACACATGAAACATACATTAGTCAATTAGTCAATTAGCCAAAACACTAATTCAGGAAGAAAAAAAAAAGAGAGAGAATTTTCTATGCCTATTCTCTGCTAGAACTCCCTGAGCAGCTAGAAATAAAATTCCTGAGACTGAAACAAAGATTCTTTGCTGGGCAGATGTGAGCAGTTGGTGACCTCTGGAGCTTGGAGGATGGATGAGATAGACCCAATAATAAAGCACAGTAGAACTCAGCAAAAGGACGTGGTTTCTGTAATCATCAGAAGATTTAAGCAGTGGGAACGTGCCTCTTTGGAAAAGAGGAAAAGCTCTGGAGGAAGGCGATTCTGGGAAATCACGTACAAAGTGAATGCTGCTGAATAAAATTGTTCAAGTGCATACATCAGCAAATATGTCTAGTAAGAAGCTAGCCAAATTCTTAAAGTATTTTTTTGTTTAAGTATATGTTAAAGCATCAAAATGCATGCTTAATAATGTTGTTAAAAACCTAATGGGAGCCACTTCACACAGTCTGTTGAGAAGCCGGGAGGTTTTTCAGAGCTCATAAATTTTTAGCTCACCATCTGAACCTCTGGCCTGGTGCACAATAAGAAAAAAAGTTGATAAATTCCTATTTTTTGACTCCATATGTTAATTAATACAACAATCCTGGACAAATAGCATGTGCTCCATGTTACCTGATCCTCCCTGTAGCATCCCATATTTCTCCCAGCTCGGGCATGCTTTGAGAGGCTCTAAGTGACCCTTCTTGAGCATGAGGGTGGTGCTAGATGATTTCTTATGGTCCCTTCCATCTTCAACTGTTCTGTGAATCTGTGGGGCAGAAGGTGTTAATTGTCTGTTTTGACCTCTTAGAAATGCATGTTTTTTAGTCTGTCTATCCTATATGCCTAGTCTAACTCCTGTGCAGTGTCTGGCAAACCTGATGTGATTTGCACCAGTACCCTTGGATTGTGAGACAAGGGCAGAGAAAACTAGAAAAATTTCTGTGACTTTTGTTTATATTTTAGAGGAAAAGCTGTCAATGCTGAAAGTTTGAAGGTTTTTTTTTATGAAGGCACAGAAATTATTTTTGTTTTTTGATATCTGAGATGATCTGTGGATGTTGTCAGTCACTTGATGCTGTGATGAGTAATGGAACATACTGAGCAGTTGTAAGAAAGAGAAGCCTTTAAAAAGGAAGGCAGGTTATTGGGAATAAGATAAAGAATGTCACTTTGGTACGATGTAGCATCTTGGTGCAACTCAGCATGAATACCATGCTCAGTTCTGGCCTTTGCATCTCAAGAGGGTTGTGTGGGGTTAGAGATGGTACAAAGAAGGGCCGCTAAAATGATTAGAAGGTGGAGCACTTTTCTTATAAAGAAAGATTTATAAAAAGTCTTATAAAAAGTGTGAGATTCTTCAGCTAGGAGGCACATGGTTGAGGTGAAGGTAGAGCTGACCTCATCAGAACCTGCAACACTAGAAACGAGGCATGTTCAGTGAAACTGGTAAGAGATCACTTTTAAAGAACATGTAGAGTAAGGAAGATACTGCAGCTGATAGTGAATTCCTGGGACTTGATGCCAGAGGACATTGTGTACAATGAGGACATCCTGTTCAATTTATTCATTAACGACCTAGATGAAGGGATGGAGTGCTCCCTCAGCAAGTTTGCTGATGATACCAAGCTGGGAGGAATAGCTGACAGCCCTGAGGGCTGCGCTGCCATCCAGAGGGACCTGGACAGACTGGACAGCTGGGCGGCGAGTAACCTCATGAAGTTCAACAAGGGCAAGTGTAGGGTCCTGCACCTGGGGAGGAATAACCCTAGACACGCCTACAGGCTGGGGACCGACCTCCTGGAGAGCAGCCCTGCAGAGAGGGACCTGGACATCATGGTGGATGAGAAGTTGACCATGAGGCAGCAGTGTGCCCTCATGGCCAAGAAGGCCAATGGGATCCTGGGGTGCATTAAGAAGAGCATTTCCAGCAGGTCGAGGGAGGTGATTCTGCCCCTCTACTCAGCCCTGGTGCGGCCGCACCTCGAGTACTGTGTGCAGTTCTGGGCTCCCCAGTGCAGGAGGGACGCAGAGCTGCTAGAGAGAGTCCAGCGCAGGGCCACGAAGATGATTAGGGGCCTGGAACATCTGCCCTATGAGGAAAGGCTGAGAGAGCTGGGCCTCTTCAGCCTGCAGAAGAGAAGACTGAGAGGGCACCTGATTAATGTATATAAATATCTCAAGAAAGGGAGTGAGGAGGATGGGGCTGGCCTCTTCTCAGTGGTGGCCAGTGATAGAACTAGGGGAAACGCCCACAAATTGAGGCACCAAAAGTTCCACAGGAACTTGAGGAAGAATTTCTTTACGGTGAGGGTGACAGAGCACTGGAACAGGCTGCCCAGAGAGGTGGTGGAGTCTCCTTCTCTGGAGATCTTCAAAACCCGCCTGGACATCACCCTGTGCCACATGCTCTAGGAGACCCTGCGTGTGCAGGGGGGTTGGACTACATGACCCCTGCAGGTCCCTTCCAACCCTAGCCATACTATGATTCTATCATTCTATGATTGTGTAAGCAGAAAGTACAGGGAGGTTCAAAAAGAGGCTTAGACAAAATCATGGATACAAACCCATAAACAAATCCTGAAAGATCCAGACCACGGTGTACACATTAACATTCCTAATGCATTAGTTGTGGATGCTGGGGAATTATGAGGGGAAGGGATACAGAGAGGGGCCAGGCTGTGTGCCTGCCCTAAGTAACACCTCCGATTGCTGCAGCTGGAGGCAGAGTGTTGTGCCAGATGGACTGACATCGGAGTGCATTTATTATAATCTTGGAGCTTTTTGTAATGTCCCTGTGCTTTTGAATGCTGAATTAGTATCCTTACCTGTCTGTCGCTAGACTTGTTTTAGACTCGCAGCGAGTAACTGTTCCTCAAACCCGCTTCCATTTGTTACCGTGCAGGTTGCTTGTGTGTCATGTACTAAAGAGATTTACATGTAGAAATTTGTGTCAGGCAAAAAGAAAAGACCATAAAAGCTGTTTTTAGTATATAAATTTAGAGACTTTCAGTGGATGCACAAAAAGATGCTTTCAGTAATGACTAAGATTTGAAAAAGAGACCATTAGTGATTAGTACACTTCTTATGGAACTATTGACAACTCATCTGTGGCTTTTTTTTTTTTAGGAACTTTTGCTTTAACTTCTTTAATATCTGCCAATGCAGTTGAACGTCTTGTTCCTTCAATCAATGCTAATTTCACTAAAAACAATAATTCAGGAGTCTTGGGCCTCTCAGAGTTTGAAATGCAGAGGATAGGAGTTGCTGCAGCAGTTTCATTTTTAGGAGGGCTCATTCAGGTAAGTAGTGAACACATAGTCTGTTACTGATGTGTAGATATCATTTGTGATAGCTATGACATCCATAGCACATTTTTTGACTTCTGTGAGAAAAAGTGGCTATGGATCTGGCCAGATGCTTATGAGTGATGTAATTAATGTGTTTGAGTATTTACTGTTGTGTAGTGGAGATGTACTAATTGCCTGTACACATGAGCCTAGTTTTGCAATATGAAGTAAAACCACATTCAGTCAGCTCTAGTGTTCAATTGCTGCTCATTCTCCATTTTCTTCTCCTTCAGAAACAGAGCATGAATCAGTGCTCTGGTGAGCACTGACATATTTCTGAGGTTTTCTATTGCTCTTGGCTTGAAGAGAAGTAGTATACAATATTCAATAATTAAAAACAGTAGGGAAAACGTCTTTAAATTCTCCTTAGAGTTCACACACCCATCATTAAAGAAAAATAAATTAGTGAAACAGATGTCTTCATGTGATTCTCCAAAGTTTATTCAAATGATCAGAGGTCTTTTAAAATTTTTCTCTTTTCCTCTTCTCACCACAAACACTGAGTCCCTTTATCCATTGCCAGTTGCTTAAGTCTTCAAAGGCTTCCATCTTTCCTGGTAAATATTAAGACCTGGATCCACAAATGGAAGAAACACTGTAGCATTCAGACCAGGTACCTGGCCTCCTCCTGAAAAGAATTCATCTCCTCTGTGCTTAGTGCTTTGGATATTTCTACGATGTAGAAGAAATCAGGAGCTTGAAAGGGGATCTTCAGTGGCCATCATGCTCAGCGGGAATTGCAGCATATGCTTATGTTAGACAGGAAAAATCAAGAAGTATGGTTATTTCTGCATGGATTGCTTGCTTAATTCTTGGGATTATACCTGAATGTGAGGGAAACCCCAGGCATAGCATAAAGAAGACCTGATGCTGACTGTGCCTGGCCTCTGCATGAACACCGGAGCCTCACACGCAGATCGGCTCGTAACCGTGTGACTGAGGGTGTACAGAGGTCTTCAAATGAGAGTGTTCGACTCAGAGCCTTACGTTAAAGAAACTTATGTGCTGAGAAACAAAACGCCTAAATTGGGAAGCTTGTGCCTGTGTTTGATCTAGCTTCAAAATTTGATGTAGAAAGGCTTTGCATAGCTGCTGGAGAATCTCTTGAGGTTTCTCAATCCTCTAGATATCTTTTTCATTTTGAGAAGTTATGCTTTTTTATAAGTCCCAAACTGCTCCAGCTGAGTTATCTCAGCCTGTCACATCTAAACTTGATTGGAATGAGGAGGACTAGGAAACCCTCCACCCAAGTCTTCAAAGTAGGGCTGAGAGGGGACTATGCCAAGCACATGCAACAGGACCTGGGCTCCTCTCCCACAGGAGTAGTGTCATTTTCAGTGGAATCTTACTAAATCACCCTGTGCTTGTAGCATTGCCACTAGTGCTTTGTATGAGTCTAATAGTTAGAGCATTGCCTCGAATGTGGAGACTAAATTAAAATACTTATTTCCCATATCCCAGAAGAGTGACTTGAAGCTAGAGGTCAGGAATATTCCAGTGGAACTCTGTACCAAAGCTATAATTAAATTTCATTTAGAATTTGCCATTGTCCCAGATGTTGTTAAGTATTAATCTGTATTTCTTGTCGTGATTCCAATCTCCTGGCTGGCAGTTACTGCAGTTTCCAGCTGGGGTGACAGGGCATGTCTTGCTGGTAACGGAGTCAGTGATTCCACTTATCACACTAAAGTAGGAATTAATGAATAGCCCCAGATTAGATTCGTTATTCTGGGACAAAAGGATTATTATCATATGTTTTTTGGAAATAGTTTACTGTTGAAGCTATCCTAAAATGTATGAGGAGTTATACTAGAAAAACCGCACAAAGAGACTAGAGCCACACACCTTTCAAATATATGTATTTTTGCTGTGATTATTCTCTACCTGATATATCCCCTACTTCCCTAGAAATTGAATTTTTAAAAAATGAAAAATGATGGAGACACTCCTAACATATGTGGGTTTTTTCCCTCATACTGTTTTCGTGAAGACCAGTATAAGTCTCAACAAATAAAAAATACTTTTGGCAGCACTCTGTATTTCATTCTGTTCTGTTGCTCTTCAACTGTCAGTTCCTTCTACTGTTTATGTACATCACCAAGGAAGAAAAATCACATAGTATATCAGAAAATAAGATTGGAAACCTGCCAAAAAGGAGCATCAGGACCACAGAGAAGATAAAACAGATGAAAATTGAAATTTTCTTTAGGAGTATTGAACATACTCTACATTTTGATCATTGCTTAGAGAGTGAAAGATTTTATGACATGGTGTAATGTGATGCAATTTGGTGCTGTCAGCTCTTCTCAGTCTCAGAGGAGGTTTATGCAAAAAGCAGTGGCTGCCAAGCAGTGGACTGATCCTCCAGGTGGAGTGGTAGCCTGAGAGCTGGTCTGGAACCGTGTACATACTGACCATAGTGAATGCATCTGTCAGGAAGAGTCACACCCAAGCAGACTCCAGGAACTTGTTTCAGAAGAACTTTCCTCCCTCTGCTCATCCAGCTGTTCCTGTGTGTTCCTAACATTGAAAGGATGGCTGGAATATCCCATGCCTGCTCATGCTGAGAATAACACCTACCCAAATATTTTCTATCCTGATATCTTCCTTATCAGATCTTCACCATGGAAGACATAGGGATGCACATTTAGTTTATTTAACTGCAATATAAATAAAAAGTATAATTTATATACTTGCCTATTTTTTTCTGCAACCTGTGGAGTTACTGTCTCTAGATTAAAAGATCATGTGTGGAGACCAGCATAGGCTTCTGCTTGTTGTTTAATTGAGTGGCTATTGGAACAGTGTATCTGAAATCTTGGTTTTGATATAAGAAATGTAACTCCAATCTGAGCAAACAAACAAGATTTTTTAAATGTGACCTTTTACTTAATGCTTGAGAAGGGTCACTTAACTCCAGAATGTTGATGATTTAAAGTAAAAATCCCCAGTATGAACTAAATGTGAGGGTGATCCTGAATTATTTCCAACACCAAGAAATTTACTAGGATTTTGAGTCATGGCACCATTTCCTATGGTTGACCAAAATAATTTTCTCTAAAATACTAATATTAGCTAATATTTCTCTGTTATGCTATGTATTGAAACACTAGTGTGAGCGATGTTTCAAATACATATCTAGGCATGCTATTAGAACAAACAGATAAAAAAATTATCCGAAGTTGCAAATTATTAGTTCTAGGCCTGACAAACTAAATTGCTACTCACTACGGGTATAACAGTAATTACCATTATTGAGGTGCAGTCCTGAATAGCAATCAGTGTTCTGATTGTTCGTAGTCCTGAGCATTTTGCATGCTATTAACAGAAATACTGAATAAAAAAATCTCAAATTTGATCTCTGGTGGAATAGGTAATTGCTCACTAGAGGTTTATCTGGTAAATTAAAAGCCGTTCAGTCTGCTGGTTTTGTTTCTTCTGTGCTATTATAACTGCAGCTCACTGTGTACAGGCGAGATTTATGGTGAAAACCCATTAGCGTTCAGGCCTAAAGAATGATAACCTTTGAAAAAATATCACTTGGGCTTGAAAATAAAGCACAGCAAAAGAGACTGATATGTTGAAAGAGGATGATATTTAATATGGTAAGCAAAAAATAATCCTCACAGAAAGCATCAAACAACTCTCAGCCACAAGCAAATAACTTTTTAGGCAAAAGAGTACCAAATACAAAAGACTATAAAAGGGAGAAACTACTTTTTATCTAACCAAGACTCCTTGTTGTGAGACACAATTTGAGTAACTTAGAAGGGGTCATAGCAAGCCACAGTAGCACCTGGAGGTATGCAACAGCCTTGTTCAAAGAAATAAAAAGAGTTGTCAAATCTCGTTCTCCAGAGGAAACAGTAATTAAAGCCTGGGATCAGGGGACAAAGTTATATGTTTTATATGCACTATATACTTATAAGCTGAATTAACTTCTGTAAATTTGTAACAAAGGTGAAATTATCTTCAACGTAGACCATAATTGGGCCAAAGTCCACTCCTTGTTCCAGAGGTGCAACCCAGTGAGTATATAGGATTGTGCTTATAAAATTGGATGTTGAGTTTGCCTTTCTATTTTAAATTTTCCAATTGTATGAAGATATTCTAAGTTATTTCAAGTATTTCCAAATACTGTTTATTGTGCTCATTTATTTGACCAGGAGAAAACCACAACCATTGCTTGTTATCTGCTTTGGTCACTAGGAAAACTTGAATCTGGGAAAACAGTGAACAATATGACAGAGGAAAACCTACAAGAATCCAGTGTGTTCATTTTACTCATTCTTCAGAAGCCTTTTATATTTTAAGCAGATGCTGATTTATCCTGCAGGAGGAAGGTTCTGCCTCATTGCCCTGCCATCAGGCTGCTGCACTTTGTTGTAGTTGCTGATGGAGGAACCTTTGTTTTTAGGTAGCGATGTTTCTGCTGCACTTGGGCAGTGCCACCTTCTTGTTCACAGAGCCGGTGATAAGCGCAATGACAACCGGAGCAGCAACACACGTTGTGACTTCACAAGTGAAGTATCTGCTGGGAATGAAAATGCCGTACATCTCCGGACCCCTGGGATTCTTTCATGTGAGTTCAGCTGAAGAGACGGGTCATTTCAGTAGATAAAATTATGCTCTTTTGCAAAATATAAACTACAAATGTTATTCTAAATGTGTTTCCTTTATGTTTTGACCGTCACTTTGGTAAAAGGAAAGCGACCCATGTTTTGTGGATGTCCCTTGCAACATCCATATCTTAGATGTGTTGCTTATTAATTTATGACATGGAACATGGCCAGAAAGACAGTAGGTGTGCAGCTCTGTGTTACTTTTTGTAAAATGCCTACAGCCTTTCGTATAGTATCATCGTTGCTCCATTTGGAAAGCAAATATTGGTGACTGAGATAGTTAAGGGCAAAGGTGTTAATCTTATTACCTAAAACATGTGCTAGTCAGAATGTATTCTCTAAGATTCTCTAAGAACATATTCTCTTTAGCAAACTGAATTGTTGTGGGCATAATTTTTTAACAGAAGCATTAGTGGTATTATAATAGTGTCTGTTAAGCTAATATTTTCCTTATTACAAATTTACATTGACTTTCTATGATGGTATTTACATAGCAATTAATGACTTGGGTTACCAGTCAAAGTGAGGCCTCATGTTGTTAGTCACTGAATTAGAATGCCTTTATTTAAAAATATGCACCATATTTTGTTGCATTACTCTCCTTCTTTATTCTTTACCCTAGTTTTTGAAAATTTCTTAACATGAACTCTGTGATAAGACATAATTTTTTAGAATGTTCTTTATACTATTTTGTAGAGCATATAATCCCCTTTATGTAGATTTCATTGGTAATATTGATTGACTAATATATTAACGAGAATTAGGGGCATGTAATAAAAACAAGTGATGTGAGTGTATAGCTAAAAATGTCATAGTAATTTTTAAACTCATTTAAAAGTAGTTCATTCACCTTTGAGCTATTAGAAATGATTCATCTTACATTAAAATATCTGTTAAACTTTAAAACTTCTTCATAGATATATTTTCATATAAAATATGACTAGCCTTTTTTCATGTTTTTTCCATGGAGACTATACTTTCTTAAGGAATATTGTCATCTTGTAGAGATGACTTAGTGTTAAGTACAGCAGTCAAGACATAATCAAAACATACATTATGAGCAATAATAAAGAACAGCAGTGATGCAGGGAAATATTTCCATGTTGGTGTGCTGATGATATCATACATGAGGTCATTGAAAACCTTTGAAGAAAACATATTCCCACATCTCTTGTATTTTTTATGGGTGAAACAAGTCTTTGCCCTGCACTTCATTTTTGAAATCAAATCCTTTTGGATAGACTCCCAAAACAAATTTTCTCAATATTACTTAAGGTTCTGAATTGCTCTATAGACTTGTGTAAAAATGAATTAAAAGAAATTCCCATGCCTATCTCCACTGTATGACTTTTAAGAATAATAAATAAAAATCCTCTGGATTTAGAAGGGAAAAGAATCCTCAGTCAAAAGGATTTTTACAAACTTTCTTTCTGTGATGGTGGTTTTATATTAAAACTATACCAACTGGAGGTTGGTATGGAGGTTATTCACCATTGCTATTCTAGTGTTCCAGTAAACCATGAGGGACATGGTTTAGCAGGCAGGGTGTTGAAGGGTTTATGGTTGGACTTGATGGTCTTGAAGGTCTTTTCCAACTATAATGATTCTATGATTCTATGATTGTTTGCATGCAACTACAGAGTAAAAGCAAATTTGGCATTATCTCTTTCAATGTGTTCTTTACTGCAAATTCATGAGACCAAGGAGTGGTCTTTTTGCCCTTTTTTTTTTTTTAATATTTCTCCACTCCCAACCACCTCCCACTCACAAACTCTGCTTTATTTTTGCCTCAGGCAGCCTTTGAATCTACAAAGCAAGATGTTAATAAGGTGATAAGACAGTTGAAAGTCAAGTAAGCCAATGAAGCCTAGTTTTTATAGCAAATGAGATCACAACTAAATATGTAAAAAGGAGCTTTATATATGGAGAACAAATCTATCACAGAGTCTATGGGATCTTTCTGTTTAAACACAGTTTTTGTAATTTATTTATTTTAATTTTCCTTATGAGTAGTTTGTAACACTGCACATTGCAGCTTCAGCTGAGATTTTCCAAAGAGGAACGTCAAGGCAAGCAGGAGCAGGTATATCACAGGTGAAGAGAAATAGTCAAGGAAGAATACATAAAAAGTCTAATTTTTACAGGGGTTGGCTTGGAGAAAAGCTGTCATCATGGTTTCTTTAGTATCCAAAGACAGAAAATATGCATTTGCCTTTAGTCTATGGTTAGATATATTTATTCCTCCACAAGTTTCTGAGAAAATCCAGTACTACAGAATGAACCCCAACAATTTAGCATATCTACTTTGTAGAAGAAAGTGACCCTTGTGGCTGTGTTGCAGATTTGTTGCAAAATTTTTGTGGCTATGTTGCAAGTCAGCTGAAAAAATCTTCGTGTTCCCTATATAGTTCAGAGTGGTGACCTGTGCTTTACTAGACAAGCTTAAATAAGAAAGAAACACTTTTCAAAATGTAAGAGGGTCATTTGCTCTTAAATTATAACCTTTTTTTTATCCAGTTATTTTAATTATTTTGTTGCTTTTATTTCTTGCTCTGTTCTCTTTAAAAATTATACTCCTTTTGGAACTAATCTTTTGGCTTTTCATGTATATATTTTCAAAAATAACTCAGAGGATTTCATTAGTGAATCAGAATAGAATATAAAACACTACAGTGTGCATTATCACCCTGAGAAAACGTGTGAAAATATAGTGGAACTCAAGGCCAGTAATTTCCCAAGGGTAAACTTCAGTGACTATTCAGTATCTACATATATGTGTGTGGCAAAATTTGAAAATTACATTTTCCACATATTTGTGAATTTATATCAAGACCACTCAAAAATTTACTGATTTCTCAAACATTACCACATCAGTTTCATTAAAAAATCTTTGTGCAGAACTAGCAATAAAATGTAAAACAAAACAAAACAAAATCAGGAGCCAAACAGTTCAACTAACAAATCTTCCTCTTTTATTGTACCTTTTAGTTTTGCTAACTATGTAATGACATGAAAAACTGTTTGTATGCTACAATAACAGCCTCTGCTCTGCTACAGAATATATAAATTATTACAATATGTACATCATCTAAAGATGAACTTGAATATCTAAAAATATTGAATTCATAATGATGTTTGTGAAGAAAATATTTGTGAACATCCATTTAAGAAAAACCCATTCAAACATTCTGGATCAGTGTTATTACATTCCAAAGTTTGGAGTGCTTATATTTAATATTTACATTTTCACCTTTGATGAATACAGTAGCTGAATCAACAATATGACATGTGAACTGCATAATATACAGATAGTTACAGAGTTTGTTAACATTTAGCCTTGTCAGTCATATTATGAACTGGATGTTTTTAGGTTTTCAGGGAACGACTATCTTGTAGTAGAGCAGTCAGCAGAAGCTATTTATTCTGATATTGTAAATGATTGAATATTTATGTACTACTGCCAGGTTTCTTTCAGTGCACAGTGAACACTGATATTTCCAATGTTTTCTTTAAAAGTGTAGTCCTTTGGGGACAGGGCTATTCTTTTTCACTTATTCTCTGATGTAGCGTACATATTATATGGTATGATTTGAACAGAAACTCCAAAGAAAACACTAAGTTGTTTTTATAAAAGTGCCTGTTACAAAGTCTGATAGAGCTACTACAAAAATCTGGAAGATTAGACTAGGTGTTTTAAAAATTAATGGAAGAAACAGTTGCTTCTTTTTACTCAATCTGTAAATAAAGATAGAATTTCTAAAAATTGTGCCTACTTCTTAGTAATCCTTCATTAACATTGCCTTGGTTCTCCCAAGCTTAAATCTTAATTTTTCTATTAAAAATTGAATGCAGTGTTATAGACATGAATTGTTCATGCTGACACTTCAGTGGGCACTGTTCATTTCAAAAAGCTGATAGCTTTCTGATTTCCAGGTTTATGAATAAATAGCATTCTTTCCTTCTTTTGCAACCTCATCTTAAATGTGGCTTAGTTTGTGGGCAGTCTGCAACATACCTTTCCAAATTGCCTTCTTCAGTTCTAATTAGTCTCAGCTTCTGCTTGGCACTAAGACTAAGACTGTTATCTCTTGAAAATATATTCTTGGAAAATTGTGGATATAGAGAACAGTTCCAAGCCACTCTGGGTGCAGTCCACATAGTCTGATTACAGTAATTTGTAGTTGTAGTTTGATTACTGTCTTCAGATTTCTTCCTTAGATTTGTGACATACAGAGGTCATATTATTTACAAAGCACAGACAATAATGTAATAATAAACTAATGAAAAGAGTTGGTTTCAAAATATATTTCCAGATTCCAAAAAGCATTTGTGCTGATTATGGTATGTCCTTAATCTAAAGTTTAAAACAAACCGTCAGAAGACTAGACTGCATTTTTTATAGTACTTTACAAGGAAAAATACATTTCTCATCTTTTTCTGAAACAATTTTTGTAGATTTTTTTTTCCTAAAAGAGTGTGAAAACATTTTTAAAAGGATAGGGAGAAAAATCAGGAAATATTTGGATATTTACTCATTTTGTAAAACGAGTATGACCTCATCACGAAATGACAGAATCTCAGTAGTAGGAAAAATATTTTATCATCATGTTGATCTCCTTCTGACAGTACGGAGTTGTTATCTCAGACAATTGTCCTAGTATCTTCTCCTGTCTTTTATAAGTATACATATTTAGGCTCCAATTTTTCAGTCTTGTTATAAATTTATCTGAAAATGATTCTCTGCTGTAAAAAAGTTAATCTATATTTTGATAAAACTAGAAGCATTGCTTTTCACATATTTTAGTGATATTAGATTTTGTTACAGAAAATAGACCTCTCTTGCTTGGTTTTATTGTTATTAATTATGCTGTTTTAAAAGAAAATATTTGTAATGCAGTCTAAATTTATAGCCAGTTATAATTTCATATTATAATTTCCTATCTCTACACAGTTTCTATTTCAGCCCAAGCAATAGCTCTAAAAATCCTAATGCAGAGCTCAAGTGACTGAGCCTACCTTGTTTTATGCCTGCAGCTTTAGTAAGGATGTGTGTTATGTCCGAGTTGATGTGTCTTTGTTCCTCTAGGCAACTGAATATTTCTATTACTCATGAGTACCTTGTGATAATATAATAATAATTCATAATTCAAATTTTCTTTTTTTTTCCTTAGACAGAAATTCCACCAAATTTCTTCAGCTCTCCTAACTATTTCAGTGACCTTGAATTTTTCCTTCGTTATTTCCTATTGCTCTGTTATCACATTGATTTATACCTTGCTTTCTGGACCCTCGGTTTGGAATAGAACTAAAATAGTGCTCTTCCCGGTACAATATAGATGCAGTTCAAAGCCTGCAGAAGTTCAGTGATTTCTGAATTGTGCAATGAAGTGATGGTGAAACTGGTTGATAACTGGTAGATCAATGCTGGAGTAAATGAAAAAACCTCATTCTTCTGAACCTACCTATTCACGTAGAATACTTTATTAATCACCATAGATCCCTTTGATTCATCTTCATAGGGGTTTCTATTCCTACTCAATATTTCTGGTCTTATTTCACAGATTCCTTACATTCAGCCCCCTAATTCCTTTCTTCATCTTATCTCAATTTGCCCTGTTCTGCCCAAGTTTTAGGTCCTGCTGCCCAGTGCCTTCACTTTTATGTAGTGTTGGGTTAACTGCAATATTCCTGCTTACTTCTACCAACAGAAATTTATACTATTCCTTATATTCCTTATGTACCAATATTCACTGCATTTTGAAACTTTATCAAAAGTCTACTGTATTTTATTATAGAAAACTGATGTTTTTCTGGCCTACACTATGTTACATGAATGCCAATACTCATCTCTTGAGTGTTGATGCAACCCTCAAGGATACATCTAGGTTGCTGATGTAGTTTACAGTGTGCCATGGCACAGAGCAATGTCATCTGTGATCTGTGACCGTTGCTTCTTTTTCTTTTCAATCACCCAGATTTATGCCTACGTATTTGAGAATATCAGATCAGTTCAGCTTGAGGCTTTGCTTCTGTCCCTGCTGAGCATTGTAGTGCTTGTTCTTGTTAAAGAATTGAATGAGAAATTTAAAAGAAGCATTAAAGTTGTTCTTCCAATCGATCTAGTTTTGGTAAGTATGAAATCAGTTATCAGACCTTTTGCTTTACAAAGCCCTCCGTGGTTCAACTAATCTGCTGAAGTTTACTCTGTTGTCTTGACAACAGCTACCCACAGCCATACCTATCACATCATTAAATGGATAGCTAAATTTCATGGCTGTATGTTGAAAACAAGAAGAAGAAACATTTTAACTAAATAATTAAGAAAGAAATGACATATGTTCCCAATTTCTAAAACACTTTTCATGTGTTTACTATTTATTATATAATTGTAAGAACATGAAGTCTAAAATATTAAAGTGTAAGTAATCTGAAACAGAAAATGATAAGTAGCTGGCATATAGAAACTCCAGGAAAGTTTTATATGAGATGCCTGTGGTTTAGATATTGATTGTTATTTATCTGCAACAAAGTTAAGCATCTAAACTTTATTTTTCTTCAATTTTATTTAAAGTTTTCCTTTCCCATAGCATAGCTAAATTGAAATTAGCTGTAGCACAGTAAATATTTACTGTTAAAGTTTAAACACTGATCAAGTTACCAGACTTAGGGCATAAATTTTATGTTTTTTCTTGAGATGTCTAACAGAAAATAAACAAATCTGAAGAGCAGGTGCTTCTCAGAGTAGATCACCAAAATTACTCTTCTTTTGGTGAGGGAATGAATTGAAAAAGGAAAAAACATCTCTAGAGGTCCCTTCCACCCTCATCCATTCTGTGAATCTTTGATTTTTCTTGGACAAAATGATAGAAGAAGGAGGTAGTGTTGATCTAGTCCTTGCTCTAAGATCTGCTTTGTATTTCATACTAACTGCAAACAATGTACAAGCAAACCTGGGGTCATGGATTGGAGTCTGTGACAGTTTGTCTGTAATTTACATATTCTTATCACGAGTAGGCAAAGTGAGTTTGAACCTCCTTGGGGTCAACTCTTCCACTTCCTCAGCAGGGTTTCTTACCAGACAGTCACACCTTCTTCTGAAGTTTTTTGTGCCCAAATGAAAGCTGCCAATGTGGAGAGAGTGTCAGCTGAGTGAGACCATTCAGGAGCATCTAAATTATGAATTACTTTACGTTATTTGTGTAAATATAAAATGGGGTGTGTGTTATGTGGGAACATTTTAAATGCCAGTTGGCAAGATTCCTACTATTTTCAGAGACTGTTACTTTACACATTGCTTTCATAAAGATAGAACATCTAAATTTTAGTGTAGCCCTTCTTCATCTTTCCATTTTAAATTCATTTTTTTCCATCTAAATCTTAGGGGTTTTGACCCACATCTGTATTTGTAGATGGTTTTTGTAATGATACTTCCTTATCTTACTGGATTGATGTAAGGATATATGCATAAAGATTCATTATTTCAGCATTGTTATGTATTATTATCACTTGTATTACAGTAATAGAGATCATACGAGAACCATTGATAGAACTGATAGAAACTTAACGTCTTTTCTGTATTGGATCACACAGATTATCACTACCTCTGTTGCCTGCTACTACGCTGATATGGAATTTGTCTATGGGCTAGAAGTTGTGGGACATATTCCTGAAGGGTAATGTGTTTTTTATCGGTTTGTGGATGTTCAGTATTTACATACACGGCCTACAAAGAGGACAAAATAGTTGGCTGAAATAAGAAATAGCAAAAACCTACCATGCTCTTTGCAGTCCTCCTCAAATAGTCTCTCATAGTCTCAGAGACTCAGCTATAGAGTCTCTCTCAATAGCTCCCCTCTCAGTCAGTCTCTCCCATTAAAAAGGTTTATCTATATAGAAAGCATTATAAAAATGTCTTGTATATTTTCATGGTAGATTCATTATTTTAAGAGATAAAAAGCTGGCACTGAATGCTTGAAGGAGCTGGTTGTTGTACGTCAGGAGGGCAGAACATTCTCTGCTCTTTCTGTGGGTTGCCTCGGGTTACTCTAGAAGAAAGGACTAAGAATCAGATAAGCCTTGTATATTGCTGCCCTTCATTCCTCTCCACTCACTCATACACTAATTTTAGAAAATGTGTTTTCGTAACAAAAATGAATGAATTAGATATTTTTTATTGAGAAATCTAATTAGAGGTGTGTTGTTTATCTCAATATAAGTTTATCATAAAGAGTTTTCAAATCCGTTTTTCTCCATGACCTTGATGAGAAGGAGAAAAACATAATTAGTTGCAAAGATAATTTAGAGATGACATTAAGGAGAATACTGCATGGCAAGTTCCTGAGATAGATTTAGGGCAAATTGCATGCTAAGTAGACCTAAAGTTAAAATGAAGTTATGTATATTTGATATGTATTATATATTGATGAATTGTATTGGCACAGTTTTATTCAGAAGCTTATTTTCTGTCTAACCTGATATGCAGATGTTCTGTAGTGTTGAAAAATATAAGCTTAAACATGGATCCTTCCTGGGTATTTTTAGGCACTTCCTAGAACATCTAACTTTCTTGTCAGTGGAGAGTGTTAGAAACTCTAGGAGTTCAATTCTGCTTTTAGGTGGTATGAGCCCTGGACACAAGTCTCCAGAAGGCACATGGAGTACAGGGGAAGTTTGGGGTTCTTGATATACACATTTCTGTAAGGTGCCAAAATTTAGATGAAATGAATGTGAGCTACTCTCCCTAAGCTACAAAAACACTAAGTCATTTAAATGTTAATATTTAAAAATCCGATTAAAAAAAAATCCATCAGAATCTGGTTTATTTCTCATTAAAAAATTAGAGAATGGTTGTAGATTATATTTTTCAGTAGCAGAGCTAATGTATAAGGATGCCTTAGTAATTTTTCAAATCAGAATTTACAAATGAGAGACTCCATCTGGGACCATTTCATCTTCCTATACTAATTCTCCACTGCAATTCTCAAAAGATTGTAATCTTCCTAATGTGAAATATTGAGAAAAAATGGCTCTATAAGTATTCAACCAATTAGCTGTGCATACAAATGTTGTATTTTTGTGAATCACGGTGATATTGAGGCTGTGTACAATGCTTTGCAGAAAGAGCTATCTTTATTTTTGCAGGATACCATCACCAAGAGCACCACTCATGAGTGTCCTGCCTGAAGTAGTCACTGAAGCTTTTGGAGTAGCCCTGGTTGGTTACGCAGCATCTCTAGCTCTAGCCCAAGGCTCTGCTAAAAAGTTCAAGTACACTGTGGATGACAACCAGGTAACTCTCTCTTTACTGTCAGTCTGCCTTGAAATTGCTTCATTTTTCTGAAAGTGTAATGTAGATGAATGTCCAATAAGAAAGGAGCAGTTTCAGGTGCCATCATGAGGCCTTCCAGTGATTACAGTAAAATTCAAATTTGCCCAGATCAGCTCTGTAGAACATTCTGGTTGATTGAGTGACTCCTACTGAAGAAGCAAATCCTTCAGGTTGATCTTATAAGGCCACATCCAGTTCAGGCAGCCGCCCATTTGGGTGTTAATATGTTTTTCTGGTGTTCTGAGAAGAGACACTGCTTCTCCTGTGGCAGCTGAGCTTTCAGGTCAACTAAGATTTTAAATTAACCACTGATTAAAGGAACAAAGTACTTCTAAATATAAAGTAGGTACTTAGAGACCCAACACGTATCTGATGAGGCTTATGAGGCTTACATAAAGTAGAAGTATCCTTTGAAGCAAAGGTTTATTTGCATAAAAGAAGCAAGGTGGGTTCAGATAGCACTGCCAAATCTGCTATAGTGACCACAGGGCAAAAATGACTGTTAGGACAGGCAGGACCCAGGGCACTTGGTGGTGCAAGCCGAGTGCAGCACCATGCCGCGAGGGTACAGCCGGGCGATAGAGCTCTGCTGCACCCTGGGGCTGTGCAGGTGCCTCTGCCCCGGGCAGGCAGATGTGCAGGGCAAACAAAGGGTACTTGTAGCAAAAGATAGCGTAGAGTGTAGCAGTGCTACTGTATGTCACTTTTACCAAAGCGTGCTCTGAAAAGAATAAAACCAGTGCTTGGCCCTCGTCATAAGCCAGATGTGATCTGGACTCATCCCAGATACGCACATGTGGATCAGGGTGTAAATGTTTTGACTGAAGCTCGTATTCAAAAACTAGCAATGTCATTTATTCTGTGAACGTCATGTATCTACTTCAGCTTTTGATGGATCTGGTTCAACAGCTGTATCACTCAAGTTAGGTCTGAGTCATGATACATTGTGTTGGGAGATTTTGGCCGTTCTTTGTTATTGCTGATTTTTATGCAGGGAATTCCTTTGCTGGTGAGCAGCATTGAAATGACAGAAAAATTCAAAAAGAAAAAAAAAAATGTGTTCTTTCTAACAACTTTGCAGGAGCTTTTGGCTCATGGCCTCAGCAACGTGATTCCCTCGTTTTTCTTTTGCATACCGAGTGCCGCAGCGATGGGACGTACGGCACTTTTGTATAGTACGGGCGCCAGAACACAGGTAATGGCTCAGACTGAAGTAAGTAGGACAGCTAAGACTGTGACTTGTTCACTGTACCAACTTGTCCACTTGTACTGATTTATCCACTGTATTCTTCTGTCCTCCCTTTTCTCGTATCCCGGAGCATGACTTTTCGCTGTCTGCTTTAACAATTGCATGGAATTCCAGCTGATCGACAGCTGTCTTGCTGGAAAAACAAATGATTTCCCTCTTTAATCTGCATTTATTTAATTCAATATAAATTCTGGGGCAGTGGGAAGGTAAGTGGTTTTTTTGCCCTTTCACAGACTGCATGAAACGGCGCATAAACCCTTTCAGGTGTATGTGGTACTGTCAGCACTGTAGCAAAAGTGCCCTCTAATGGTGTTTAATGGATTCAATGGTACGTGCTAAACTGAAGATTTTTTTAAAAACTCAATGCTTGTATTTGAGTTTCAAAATGAAGTGAAACTAACCTTGGGAGCTGCTCCTAAAAGAACCAAGCAATTGGACAGCTTCTGCCTTGTGGCATGGTCTGTCCGTCAGCGGGTCTGCGTTGTGCCCACAGAGATGGCATTCAGCTTTTTAGGATAGGTATTAGCTATTTCCTACTGTTGGAAACCAAACCCTGACGTTCTTGCTGTAACAGCTCAGAGAAATGAGCAACTGAGCATTTACAGTAAGAGACTCTACATGTATAGATCAGAGTTTCTGATCTGGTGTATTAACCTCATGGAAATAATTTTCTGTGTAATACACCTAGAATTGTCTCTCCTGTTTTCTTCTCCTCCTTTTTGGAGAGCAACACATCAACTCAACCTTCTTTTGGGGCTATTTAGGCAGAATGAACAGACAAGAATAACATCACTGATAAACCTTGGTAAAATCACAGATGAAGAGAAGAGCAGAGGGTTGCTCTGAGTGCCCCGGCAGAAGTCGATTTAATTTGATACATGTCAAGAGGGAAATGTGAAGTGCCTTGCAGAGGCTCTGGGCAGCCCCTTTTCTCCAAAGACTATATTTGGATTCAGTGATGTCATTTCCTCTTCTCTGCCGTCTTTTCCTAGGGGACAACAGCAGTGAGCGACTATCATGGGCTGAAGAGTGTTCTCCAACACTCCAACACTTTCTTTTTTACTTTGAGGGGAGGTGGGGAGAGCGAAAAGTTTCTTGTGACTCCACCACCAGATTTGACGTCTTCTGTAAATAGCCACTCTTGATGGGATTTTTTAAGAAAATCGTGGCTTTTTCTAGTGTTTTAGCAACTTGTCTGTTTTTGTTTTTAACAACTTGTCTCTTAAAATGAAACCTAATTATTTTAGTAAAGAAACATTCTATCAATCTGAAATAAAGTGAGCATCTGTCTACTTATCATCAAAAGCCTTCTGTGAATCTGGACTTTATCTTAATGAGACCTGAAGTACTCTGCTATTTTACTATATTTTTCCATCAAATTACTATTGTTTAATAATGTGAAAGAAAATGAACACCCTTGCCCTGATTCGTGCTGCCTTCACTAAGTTTTAATATAAATTTATAATTTTCTACCGTGTTTTCTATGATAAAATATATAGATGATATTGTGTCAGTGATGACTGCTGATTTAACATAATAGTTTCGTTTTAGTGTTGATTCCCCCTGAAAGTACAAAGCTTCTCTTATGAAAAGATAAACACATAGTTCTCTATGCAGAATTTTTGTTCAATGACAAATATCTGTGGTCCAGTGGCACATTGGGTACATCACTGTTATTTATATATTGCAGAATGCAAATAGAGTGAGTGCTGTGAATATTGTGAAATGAGTTATTGCACACAAATATGCAATATTTAATAGCTGGTTGGTTTGCATGCTGTGGTTTGTGTCTGTATGATGGCATCAAAGTCAAACAAAAATATTGCTATGAGTTACAATATTTGCACTGCAGTTGGCTGAAGATAATTACCAGAAATTTAAACTAAATGCATCTGCAGTCTGTAGGTTAATAGGCAGAATCTCCAATATGTTGTTTTTAATTTGGTTGGTAATGTTTGTTTAACAAGACTTTTAACAAATTTTGACTTTTCAGGTAGATTGAATAATGTGCTTTTCTTGTTTATTTTTTTAGGTGGCTTGCCTTATCTCTTGTGCATTAATTCTTGTAGTGATCTATGTAGTCGGACCCATGCTATATTGGATGCCCATGGTACAGTACTTCATTTGTAAAGGTTATATCAAATATTTTCTAAAGACTTAATTTCTTGGTTCTGTGTCTGAGAGAGTTCTCTTTTATTTCAATGAGAGTGAGAGAAGCAAAGGAGGAACATATCTCAAAATCATAAAATGTATAGGTTAATACATAATACCTAGATTTTATTTATAAATATGTAAAAATATACATATATATAAATATTTTTATATATTCCTACATGTATAGACTTCCACATAACATATATAGACTTCCACATAAGTATAGAATTAAATATTTCTCTTATGCTTACTTTTGGCATGTTTGTGTAAAATGTATCCGTATTAATTTGACCTTCCCTAGAGCTCTGAAATCAGTGCTGCAGTGTTCGTATGCTGGTTGATGTTGCTCTGATGAAGTATAGAGAGTCAGAAATTCCTGAAGTTCTGTCCTTTTCTCATGATTTTTCAGGAAGGAAATTGTGTTTAATACTCCCACTTTTGTGTCACAAGGCCACGAGAACCTATCCCATATTTGAAACATTAAGCATGATTTTCTATAATTAAATAATTTTGACTACTGAGCTGGAGGAAGAACCAATATCATAATGAGCTTTTTTAAAATTATTATTCCCTCATAGTGTGTTCTAGCAAGCATCATTGTTGTGGGTTTGAAGGGGATGCTGATGCAGTTCCGTGACCTAAAGAAATATTGGAATATGGATAAAATAGATTGGGTAAGTGTAACTTAGTCGTGGGATTTTCGTGAGAAGCTTTAACAAATACTTACTAAACAAACTGTAATAGTTCTGTGGTCCAAGAAGATATAAGCACAAGCTTATAACACACAAGTTATTTTTGTGTGTGTACTAACAGTTTATTTTCTGTCTCAGAACAACAGTATCTGAAATATTGTCTTCATATAGAGAAAAGAAATAGAGCTCTGGCAAATAATCAAGCTTAATTTAATACTAAAGTGTATACAGACAGATCAAGTTAATCTGAATAGATGTGTATCTTACTCTATAAGTCTACCCCTACTCTAGCTGGTTACAACACTTCTGGTATCACAGAATTATTAAAGCTCCTAATATTGTTCTCTTTGTGTATGGATCACCAATACTCAACAAACAGATCTGGGAACCATGCAGATCCTGAGCTACTGCAGGTAAACTGCCCGAACTCTTTTGGTTTTGTAACCAGAAGAGAGATTGTTTGGTGAAAGATTACACAGGTTGAGAGCCAAAATAGGGCAGGAAGAGGTGTAAACATGATAGGTGGAAAAGGTGGAGAAACAAAGATAGATGGAAAGAAACATAATATGAGAATATATTTTAGTGAAAAGTCTAACGAATCTGACAAACATTTGCATGTAATTCCTTGGAAGTATTAAGAGGCGTTTTGATGGGACACATTCAGATAGACTCAGTTTAATTACACCATATTTAAGAAGGCTCCCATTTTTTTCTTCTGAGAGGTCTTTTGGTTATATTAGTCAATTGACAGAATGGTACTCTAAGCATTTTTTAGCTTACATTTACTAGTACAGACATCCCTTAAAGACTTGGGAGCTTTTATTTTTGTGCCTTTCTGTGAACACACACTCAGGAAGGTAGCTGAACTATATCTTTCATTTCTGTGGTAATAGGAGTTTCCAGCAATACAAGCAATAGAAGATTCTGTCGAATTTTTCAGTAATTTAGTGTTCTACAGCAGTAGAATACAGTAATGGTTTGTCTAGACTGAATGAAATATTTGGTGGAATATTGAGTTTCAGTAAATAAGAAAAAGTTTAGGTATGTCAGATTTTTCACAGTAACAGAAGGGTAGAGTTATTCTTTTGGTATGATCCAGAAAGAAGGCTCTGCCTTTTATGAAACCTTGTGTTCTTCCAGAAGCAAAATCTGTTTTATGCCACTTGCACAATATTTGGTCTTCTGCATGACCCAGGTTGCCAGTGACCTAAACAATGAATGATGTGGAGCACAATTTGTTTTGGCAACAGTAAACTGAAGACAATTGATAGTTACAGGAAAGAGAGCTCTAGCTTCTCCAGCAGTGTGCTGAGATAACAGTTGGCCAAGTTTTCTAGCATTCTAGAAACTGCCTAGATTTGATGAGTCTTCAAAGATAGACTAGCAGAACTGATTTTTGCTTTTGTGTTTTTGGCAGAAAAGGATCCATGAATATTCTGATATTACACTCTTGACAGCTATCACTATTTTTAAGATGTTACATGGAGGAAGAATTGACTGGGTTTATCTTTTTGACTAAGCGTATCTGAAACAATCATTTATCTTTTGGTAATTGTGCCATCAGTTGTTAGCCTGATAGGGTAAATCATTTGCTCTAAGTAGCACCACCTGAAGTAAGACTATAAACTGATATGTTGATCTTATATTGCTGCATAGCAATGATGGAGCCAACCAAGCCTAGTGATTGAGTAGCTGCGCTGGTTTTGATTTTGGATTGAGAAGATTCATCTCAGCAACTGACAGCATGTTGGAAATGAGTCAGTTTCATTGTCTAGGTTGTCCAAATGTTTTGAAGATAGGAACTCTAATAAAACCTTTGGAAATAACTAGCAGCTGTCCCTTCCAGAGGTGGTTCTTTGAAGGATATGCATCATGTAACACAGGACTTATGCTCATACGTCTGACAAATGATAGTGCATGGAAACAGAGTGTTGTAGTCTAAATCAAATTCCTACCTTGTTTGTTATCACTTTTGTAATATTGCCACTGTGGAATCTTCATGCCACAACCACCATGAAGAACATTAATTTGTTGATTAGTGTTTTGCAAAACCTATCCCATTCTAAATGTAAAAGGTGCAGCTCCAAATCTCTCAGTTTGCAACATGATTTGATTCTTTCTTGCAAATTTAGTGCCTACAAGCAGCTGAATTTAAATCAGCAGCTAGGCTGACAGAGCTAGATTGGTAATACCAAATGTTATCAGTTAAATATTATTACATATGTTTGCTTTGGTTTTCTTTCGACTTATTTTTGATAAATTCCCAGGAACATCCTGTTTTTGCGTATCACCTCTCAAATCAGGTTTCACTTCTTTCTTGCTAGAGGAAAAGACTTACTCCAGGGTCTTCTCCTGTCAGTCAGAGCATTCATATGATCTTAAAGGTCTCTTCCGTCACTTAAGGTCTTCTGTTAGTTCCAGTATTTCTGAGATGGCTTTAATAATTTCCAAAATTCTTGCTCAGTTCATTCAAATATAAGTATGAATAAAGTAAAGTGTTGCTGCAATATATAAACATGAAAATATAGATATAAAATAAATTACAAAAGTAATAATACACATATATCAATATAAAAATAATATAACATACTTGCTCAGCCATTCAAACTAGGCAAAGACTAGTTCCTGGTGATGGACTGTCAAATAAAAATATTCTTATTGCAGTTAGAATTTGGATTTGAAAATCACGAAAGGAGGCAAAAAGTATTTCTGAAGGTGATGTTGTATACGAAAATGACAATAAAACAAACAATATTCCCCTGAGATTTAAATAATTATGTAATTTAGGTATTCAGCAGAGAAATACTGCAGTATTTCAGACAAGAATAATGTTAGAAATTATTTTACCAGGAAATGATCAGACCTGAGACAGCTGAATTTTATATCTGAGTTTTTATAATTTATTATAAAAAATGTTATCTCCTGGTTCATGGAAGGTAGTTATGTATGTATGAAATAAAAATTATAAATATGTAAGGGTTGACATTAAGTCAGTAATTAAAATACATTCAAAAGAGAGGGACTTTTGACAAGCAGACTCCAAGACCTTGTCCGTATGAAGTTCTGAAACACTGAGCAAACATAGGGAATGAAGAAAACAGTTCTAGTAACTGCCACTGTAATATTTCTGTTTCATTCTGTCTGTTTTTATTTCATCCATCAATGAAATATCGGAAAAAAAAAGTGAAAAAAGGAAAAAAAAGTGTTTTGAGTATAAAGAAAGGTGTAAGAGCTCCTCTTCCCAAGCCTGGGGCTGGCTGTCAGCCTAGGCAAGGCCATGCATGCCCTCTCTATTGCCATGTCAAACAGCTCAAATCTGAAAATCTAAATCAGCAGGAGTAAGAGGCCAAGGTGTGTTCTTCCACAGAAATTTTGACCTCACCAGCACAATTTCTTGTATTTTTAGAACATCTCACATCATATCCTCCAAAGGATCAGTTTCTTAGTTTCTTAGTCTTTTAGGTTTGTTCAGGTATTAATCAACAAGGGCCCTAAATCATAACACAGCTTGGAGGAATTTGACACACAAATTACCACAGAGTAACAAGTCACCTTTTCTGTGATAGTAGTTTTCCATGGATGCCTCTAGCTTTGACATCTCACAGAGATTTCCTATCCCTTCTTTCTTGGGGGCATACACTAGCTTGAATTACTTTTGCTACATTTTTTTGAGTGAGTGGGAAGAGGCTTGCAAATGCTTAATCCTTTGAGACTGTGATTCCTATATAAATTCTCTTTAAAGAATAACACTTATGCCACTCCATCTGTCTCCTAGACAGTCTGTGCAAAAAAATACCCTCTCTCCTCTTGTATTCGGAGTGTTTGTGAAAACCTGTATTAGAGAACTGCTCTAAAGATCTACTATTACGCAATCTCTCTTGTGTGACTGTAGTGACAATATTCCACTTCAGCACTCGGATCGCAATTTTTGCTGCAGGTTACCTTCACATTTCCTATGCCAAGGCATGCTCTGAATGAACAGGACTTTGGACTTCAATGGGATTTTCCTGGCTACATACTGGTGACTACAGCACGGCCTTCTCTACCTGTGCGAGTCCTCATGGCTTCACTTAGTAGACAGCACAGAGTTGGCCAATATAGTCAGTAAAACTGAGGGTATGATTCGACATTTGTAAAGGTAGGCACGCGCATAAATAGGTAGGGTCTCATGAATGGCATCCTAAATGGATACGATAACCACATTTTCATTGACCACAGCTCACTCAGCTGTAGATATCTGTGCTGTAGGTAGCTAATAGGAGCTGAAATAAATCTTACCTCTGCCAGTCAATAGCTGAGTATCTTTTTCAGCCTGCACTGGAAAGGGAAGTTTATAATTACGAAGTGGTGCAGAAACAGAGATTTGGAGAGACCTGCAAAGCATGCACAGCCACCATACCTCCGTGCTCCAAATGCTTCTATGCACTTTAGGTATATACAAGGTTCAATATAAATCCATGTCTTCTATTTACTAGTTTAATCTCTCTTTAGAATTATTTTAATTTATGCAAGATAAGCATACTTTGAAGCTGGATTTTGTTTTAAATTTTGAGAATAACATGTACCTGTAATACATTATGGCCTGAGAAATGACTTGAGAAATGTAGTGGTCCATGTAATATCCATCTTAAAATAAGTTACCAAAGAAGTCTTTGATATTTTTATGGTTTCCGTGTTGAACCTTATGCCAATCCATGAATTAAAAAAAAAAATTGACTAGCAGACCAACATATCTTCTTTCTACAAGTTGACGCTACCTCTCCCAATGAAGTAGTGACTAAAGGCCAACATAAATTGCAGAAAGGGTGACTGACAGGCGAGAAATGATTGTTTTGGCTCATCCTCTATGACAATATCTGTCTTTGGTTACAACAAGATGCAAGATACTCAGATGTTAGAGGGGCATTCAATTAACCTTCTCAGCAGTATTTAATTTTTTTTGCCTATGATTCTTCCTACGTACACTTTGTACTATTTTTTCAAGCTTTTTTTTCCTTCTGAGACAAAGAATAATTTTGCAGGTTTTGCAGCAGTGATTACCTAGATGTTATATTAAGAACAAGCCGATAATGAGACTTGATATTGCAGCAGAAGCCACTCACTTGATTTTAGGCTTTACCAAGGATTCAGTCTTTGCAGAATTAGGATAAAAATATTGGTCTGGTCTGGATTTCAGGCATGTAGTAGCTTCACCCTTTTATATGCAATAAGCAAAGTTATAGATATATATTGAATTTATGAATCTTAGAATTTTTTATGGATTAATCAGAACTTAATATTTGTTGTTCATACAGTATTCTTTGTAGATGCACCACAATAATTTGTATAAGTTGCTATTTTATTTTTTAATTTTATTTTAAATACATAACTCTTAGTGGAACATTGTTATAGAGAATGAACCACTTCTTTAATTAGCTGCTGTCATTGAAAAGACAGCATTTTTTTTTGTCTGTAATTCAGAAATTTAAAGAGAAGGAAGAAAAAATTTTCTCAGGAGAGATATCTATCATTCCATCCTCCAGAAAACACAAATTAATACTGTATGACTTGTCTCTTCTAATTTCTAAAATAACAATTCTGAATTCTACTTGAGCAAAATTCCTGTGTTGAGGTTGAAAGTATCCTGTTGTCTCTGGTTTTCCTGAAGTAACTGAAAAGATCAGAATGGATAATTTTAACAGTGATTTTACTGTTGTAACATGATCTTTTTTTTTCCTGAAATCTCTAACAAGAACTGTAATTGTTGAAACAGGCACCTAAAAAACCCAGTATTTTTATAAAAGTTAAAACACTTCTCATTCTTCTTTTACACTTTATATATAAACATTAGATAGTTTTTCCTTAAGGCTTCATCAAGGAAATATTTGCTGAATATTCCTGATAGTAGGTTGACATAGGAAACCAAGTTCATACATTTTTCATTTTAATTCTCAAATCTTAATGTGTCTATTTTCTCTTTGGAAAGTAATTGAGGGAAAGATCCTGAAGTACAGAAATCTTTTTACTTTGTAATAAATTAAATTCTTTTTACAAGTAATGATTGTTTCAGATATGCTTCTTTTTATTTTTTAAACTATAGTTAAAATAAATAAAATATTTTACTCTTCAGTTATTGAGAGATGGGGAAGCATTCTGCAATTCCAAAATTTTAAACACATTGATTTCTCAATAATTTCTAATTGTTACTGAATTGTTTTAGTCTGCTGTACACTGATAAATGCCACTTTTAATTAACTTCATTGCAAATTGTATCTCCCACTTTACAAACAGTGGGAGAAGGGCTCTCTGTATGTGACCTTAAAACTCAGAAATGAACTTCTAGGGGCATTAGGATTGATAGTCTTATGCCATATGTATTCTGTACTGGAGAGGCATTATTTTACTCATTAACTTGGTCTTCTTTTTACTCATTTTAAGATCCCACGGTTCATCTCTTTACACGAAGAAAGTATATGCAATTTAAAAATGTGAATTTTCAACTTGTAAAATACACATCATTGCAAAAATTGAAACTAATCACCTCTTTGTGTTTTCCTCCTTAAAGAGCATATGGGTTAGTACCTATGTGTTTACAATATGCTTTGCTGCTAACGTGGGACTGTTGTATGGAGTTGTCTGCACAATAGTAATTGTGACTTTCCGCTTTTCCAGGTGAGAAATAATTTATTGAAATATTCCATTAGTGCATGGTTATGACTTCTTTTTGCCATACCACTTCACACTTTGTGAAGACATACAATAAACTGACATTAACAATGAAGCTTCACCTTTTTTGTTATAGAAAATTACAAGATAAGTTAACTGAAAAGGGAACATCAGCTGTGCATTTGCTGAAGGCTAAGCATTTTTTTCTATGGGGTTATCACATGTTTTCTGTTGGTAGTTACCTATCTCCATATACCTATACCTATCCTCCTCTTATGTGAGGGTATAAGATCAATAGTAAGATCAATAATATTAATTTTCTTTCATTAGATCCATGCTTGCTCTTTCAAAAAAAAAAAAAAAAAGTTCAGACACTGTATTGTATAGAAAGTGCCAGCTGACAATTTAATTCCTACAATATCCTAATAGAAGAGAATTGCAAAACTATAATCTTATCTGAAAAGTACATTTTGGATGTCATGTATGCATTAGAAAAGTCAGGATGAAGAAATGGCAGCTAACATAATTGCTTATATTCTTTTTCATTATATACTGGAATTGTTCGTTTGGTGAGTAAAGCTCTGTACACACTTCAGTGTGAGTAAAGGAAATGGTTTGCCTCATGTGCCAGTTATTTACATGAATGCTGAACCCACTGGAGTTAACTGCAGTATAGCCAGCCCAGCTCAAAGCCTGTTAAAGTTGAGGGTGTTGACAATGTGGACAGAACTCCATTCTTATTGATCAATTTGCAGAATCAGCATTTAAATAATTTCAAATTGTACTACAATTATAAATTGTAGTAGATGGTTTCTGATTGAATCTGTTAGTACATTTTTGGCAAAGTCCTGCTATTCAACAAAATAAGCTTTTGGAAAATTGTGCTGGTAAATAACAAAATATGTTTTCATGTTATTTATGTGCTGTGATTGGATGTGTGAGGTTCAACAACAGCAGAGGATGAGTGAGACTTGCCGCAAAACAAAATTTTCCTCTGTTGTCTGACTTAGTGGAGACTTGAGTCTGAATAGGCATCAGAGTAAATAAGAATCTCTATAAATAAGACGGTAGTTTTATAGTTTTGTTTTGCAGTTAAATGAATTATCATCTCACATGGTGATTTAAAGTAGAAAAGAGACTTCTGCTCTCTATTGATTGTATTGATTGTATGGAGAGCCTAAGGAGACATGAGGCTTTTTCAGTCATCTCCTGCTTTGGTAGCTGTAATCGGGTGGTCTGCTTTATTATACTGACATGCACTGATTTTAATTAAAAACATTTTTAGTTTTCATGATCTTTAGCTATCCAGTATCTTCTTTTTTTTTTATCACAGACTAATTTTATAAGTCAAAAGTAATATATTGCATCTACATTTCTTGATTAGCAGAAAACTAATCTTGGTAATCGAGCTAATCAAGCAGCTTCTTGATAGATGTCTGCCATTAATATGCTGGAAGAATATTTTTTTTTCACTAATATATGCCTTTTACTGTTTTTATTGCATCACCACCATACAAAGTAAGCTTTATAAGTGCAAAATAATATGGACTTGATTGCCAAAACTTTAAATGGTTTTGTTATACTTTTGGGATGTATCTCTTTCTGTTTCTGTTCAAAGCTACTAACTTTCTCTATGTATTGATTACAGAGCAAAGACACTGAATTTGAAAAATATGAAAGAGGTGGATTATAAATGCAAAACAGAAGACAACTGTGTAAGTTTAATTCTCCTTTTTTGTGCTATATATATATATTTTTATCTCCTGTTGCTGGTTACAGGTTTATAATCAGTGTCTTAAGGGAACATTTTTGAGAAATTTCCACTTCAGATCTAAAGGTAATGTGAAAAAACTATTTAGAACTAGTTTGGGACTCAGGAAATTAGAATATTTCCCTGTTACTGCTGCTGCTCTGTAAAGTTGTTTGGCAAATCCTCTTACCTCTATCTGTCTCTCAGCCTGTTTATTACTTTTCTATTTGGAATTGCATTTTGGAAAAGGGTTTCCTAAATCCCGTCAGTCTATGAATAAAGTTCGTTGCAACAAGGACCATCGCCACAACCAGTCTATCTCTGTAGTCCTATGAGACGCCCTTGTTCTCGCGGTGGGGTGACTTTGGTAGCAGTGCAGGGCTGTCACAGACCACCACATGCTACTTCTCACCATCACGTGCTCACCTAAGAGCACTCAGATGCAGAAAAAGGATGCAGGTCTCTTTTCTGATGGCTTTTTTGCATTTGGCCTTTGCACAGTCTTCAACCTACAGAGTCAGATTTTTCAGACTGGTTTATTTATTTTCGTTACAACTGTCGCCAATTTTCTTGTGGTCTGGTATGCGATAAGAAAAGCAATGTCCCGGAGAGGAGAACTGCCTCCTCCAAAATCAAAGGATAGGTCAGCAGGGCACGAATGTGTAATCCCAAATTCGATTTGCATGTTTCCTTTTCATATCAATCAAAATCTTCTGCTTTGTTTCCTTAATCACTAACTTTAATGCCAGTCACCAAATAATAGCAAACTAGTGTCTGCAAGTAGTAAGTGGAGGGAATAACATTTTATTAGGAAAGCCAATTGCTCAAGAGCTTGTTGCACAAAACAAAGGAGGAAAATATTTTTAAGATTTAGAACTATGCTTTTAATTTAATTTAGAGTCACTGGATTGCAGTGGTAATTTAGCAGTAAATATATGAATGTTAGAGTGATCCAAGTTCCCCTGGTAAATAACTTCTCAGACATAAACAACGGAACATTTAAACACAAAAATATTCAAGTTTAATGATTTACCCTGCCATTATGTTCTTTGGATTTATGTAAATTATTTCATCAATAGAAAAAGAGACACTTTAATGTGGAAAAAGTCAAGAGAATACTTAGGAACTTATGGGAAACAAATTGCATCACAGACATTCACTTAATTGAATTCTTACTGAAGTAGACATCGTGCACCGTGCACAGGACAGCCCTCAGTCTTCTCCTACGTGATATAACGAGTTAGTCACTTCGGGTAGTTTCACTCCTTCTTTTGGAAGAATACATGAAAAGGAACTCATTTACCTCAGAACAGTTTAGATAAAGTTTTGGAAGTATTTTAAGAAAGGCACTAGAACTGAACAAGGGCCAGGAATCACTGCGTGTCTGGCACAGGCTTCCTTGCCCATCCCAGAATAAAAAGGTTACACCCACACTTTCCATTTGCTTGATCTGGCCTTATGATTTGAGCCTTTCAAGGTTAACCCCTTGTGCTTTTGGAAGACTATTGTCTTGCTGCTTTACATTGAACTCTCTCTCTCTTTGTCTTAGTTTTCTTCTTTTATTCCTCTATTTCTGATATGTCACCAAAGTGCCTGCTTGTCTCAGCATCAAGTATGCCATGCCCTCTTCTCTCTTGTGTTAGAACTGTCTTTAGTATAATCTTAGCCATTTTAATTGAAAGTTAGACTTTGCCACTTTACTGACCAAGGTATGTGGGCGATGGAATACTTACCACAATCACATTCACAGATAAATTGTGTGAAATCAGTTTATACAATATGGAGTTTGTTGCCAAAGCTTAGGATGTTTGAAATGCTTCATTAGCCTGTGTGATGGTTGCTGTGGTGGTGTCCGAGAGGTCGTCTGGTTCCCAGAAGTCTGAATAGTAATCTATAATAAAGAGTAATTTGTGTGGTTTGTGGTGAAGATTTTCATTCCTGTTGTGTCTATTGGGCAAGCCATGTGTCTTCAGTTTAAATCCATGCTCTTACTGAACTACTTGAAAAATTGTCTCTGTGTCAGCTCTGCTTATTTCTTGTGTTTGAGTATGAGCTTGTTAAGAAGCTTAATGAGTCTCTGGATTTAGTTAAGATGAATAAAGGCTTTGGGGGCCTCCATTCTCTTGCGAATTCTTGCTTTTTACTTTCTGTTAATAATTTGTCACAAGTAGTTCTTATACTGGTATAAATCTTTTTTATTATTATTATTTCTTTCAGTAGCAGATGTGTGTTTTCTTCATGGAGACCCATTTCCTCATTTGATGATAATATTAAATAAAACACTTCTGTGGATTGAAATCCTTTTGGAATACTTGTATGGACTAGGCTTTCACGATAGATTGCTGACATACTGAGACATTGTTGGTTGTAGGAGAGTGTTTCTCCATTAAATTTAGCTGAATAGTGTATCTTTCTCTATTTTCATTTTTCAAAAGTGTGCAATTTTTTGCATGAGACTGTTGAAACTTATCATATTGTGATTTGCATATGGAAATAAGCAGTGAGAATCATCACTGTGCAATCATGTTGTGCATTCTGGGGTCCTTTTTCTCTCACTTGAAAGTAGAATTTTTCTGTATTTCCATATGTAATTGAGACATCCCCAGGATACAGAAAGGATATGCCTGAAGCAAATTAATGTTACTGAATTATAAGCAACAGGAGCCTATTAACTGTATTATCATTCCTCTTTAAGAATGTCTAGTTGCATGCCTGTCAGTTAGAAAAGGTGACTGAAAACACTAGAAACTTTTACAGGGCAGCTTGCTTATTTTCGTTTTACAGCATAAAACAGCAGATGCATAAAAACTTAATACAGTTGTTCATCAGAATATAGATAGAGAACATTGTAGTATGAGTGCATGTACTATGTATTATTAGATGGAATAGCGTAATGTCAAAAAAAATAGAAGGTCCTAGGGGTCAACAATTTTTTCAACAAAATAGATGCATCAAGTGGCTGACAGCAGCTGCTTCACTTTGAATTGGGTCTGCATCAGACCATAATAGTGAACAAGTAGTGGAGAGATTGGATTTCCGTTCTTTCGAAGGATTACCATCCATAGATGGAAATTTGATTGGCGAAAAGTGAGAAAGTGATTCTTGCCTAGATATGAGAGAGTTGACTTATGGAAAATGGAGAGGCTAGTAGAATTAGAATAATTCTAATTTCAAATGAGCTTCTGATTTTTAATATACACTGTGGTTGCACCTATAAATTTTCTTGCTTTCTGAAAGGATTTTGTAGATCTGAATCAAGCCTGAGAGAAAATGTATTTGTTTTGCAGGAAATGCTGCCTGTTGGTAGTTGGTATTTCTGACTTTTATTAGTTGTCCTTCAGTATTCATTCTGGTGTGTAAATCTTGTGGACTAGATATGCATTTATGAACTGAATGAAGTATATTCCAGGAAGTGTAAATGTAGTATCCCAGGCTGCTGATGATTCTTCTTATTTATTGTGCTGCTTATAAAAATATTTTAGTAAAGTTTTACATTCAGGTTTAGTCTGGAAACATTTTGTACAGGTTGGACTGTCAGGATTTTACTTTTCTTAAAGGTTTTGGTGAGGTGAGAGGAGATCCCGTAGGATTTCTCTCAAGGCAGGATCTTCTGCTGAAGGCTATTCTGTGGAATGATTTTCTGCTTCAATTCCAGAACAGGCCAGGGAAAGATCAGAGCGGGCAGGAGTAATGGGACTTCCCTTCAGTGCCAAGGCCTTTTGTTCTGGTGCCTTTTTGCATTTCCTGAAGATATGACCTTGTTATATTAAAGTCACCTTCAGATGATGGAGATGCACATTGCGAGTGTTCCCCAAAACACCAGTATTTATGCCCCCAAACTTGTCTACCTTTTCCAATACACAAGTCTAGTAAAAGATATTCCCTTTCTCTACTAACCTGGTCTCGCCTGTGCTTGGCACCATATCAACTGAAATAATGCCATATTATATGCCAGATATTAGTTCTTAGTATGATATACTAAGTATAGTATATCATACTAAGATACTTTAGTATTATGAATATGATTTTGCTTTTGTGCTATTTTGAATTAGCTCAATATTCTTATATTGATTTACAGCATTTTTTAGGAAATTGTGTTGGTTTTTAATCTCCATAGCCAAGATAATCCTCTCAGCCTCTTGTTTATTTCGTCCCACAGGAATCGTTGAAACAGGCACTGATAATTTCAGTCAACAACCCATTGGTCTTTCTGAATGCCAGGAAATTTCATGCAGACTTGATAAAAATAATCCGGAAGGACAGCACAAGCACCCAGGCATGTGAAGACGTAAACAAGGTAGGTAAACCAGGTAGGATGTGCTGCATCCATCAATAATCGTGATGACCATGTTCAAGATCATGCTTGCTTTCCCTGCTTTTTTAAGAGAATGTAATCGGATATTGAAAGAGATAGAAACAGGTACTATCACAAATGATTAAGTTACAGTATAATAAAGTTAGTTCCAATCTTAATCAGATTTGGTATATTTTTCATAATATTACCTGAAAAGTATCCCTCCAATATTTCTCTCTATGTGATTCTGTAAAAGACATTAAAGTGCTGACTTTTTAAAGTACTTTTTAAAATTTCTGGCATACCCTACATAACCTCAGTTAATATTATATGGGGATTTTATAAATACAGTGAGTAGTTATAATTCTAGTTGCATAAAATGGGAAGTTGTGCTGGGTCAGCACGTAGTTATAATTCCAGTAGAATAACATATAAGGGACTGTGCTAGAGATCATTCTGGAGATCTTTTTGATTCTAACTGTGATGCCAATAGTGAGAAACTGTAAATGTGTAAAACCACTAAAGTTCTTTTCTAAAGTAATACTGTGTTGTTTGTTTTTTTTTCATTTTCTACACTGTTTGTACTGATGCTTCTTTCCCCCAGCAAATAAACAGTATAAAATTGCAGATAATTTGGTTCTGGGGGGATGCCTCTGCCAGAACAGTACTTTTCAAATATATCTGCACATAGCTACAGCATCTTCCCATAAATTTTCCTAAAAGGGAGAAATCAGTTTTCGTTCATTACTGTAAAGACACACTATTCCAGGCTTACTGGAAGCAATTTCACCCAATTTGGTTGGCTGAGTGCATAAACCCACAGCCGTTTCCTAGACAGGTTGTTAGGACAGAACAGATCGGTCTCTGCCCACCACCTCGTGTGTCTCTTGCCAAAGAGCTGGGCTGCCCAGGCTGGGGTGGCCAACCCCTGTCACCGCTTGGGAACCCAGCTCAGAGACTGCGAGGTTTGTTTTCTGTTTGTTGGTTACTGCTCTGTTGGCAGTAACTAATATTTAGATAACAAACCTCCAAACAGAAAGAAATTACTTGGTATTTGTTTGGAATTACTTTATGAGTTAATTTGATAAGTATAATAAATTAATAAATGGATGTAATAAGTTCCATTATAAACTCTGAGCTGGGAGATGTTATTGTCTTTTCTGAAAGGCACCTGACAGTAAAACTGGTTTAAATACAGTGCATAGTCTTGTGGAAAAAATGGCCTTTTTTAGAATAGTAGGAGTGAAAAAATACACTTTGGATCTTGGTTTCTGTTCTGTATTTCTGATTTTAACTGTTATTTTTATTGAAAGCTTAACTAATTTCAAACCAAAATCATTATTAAATTTTTTTGTCCAGGTAAGAAAGAATTCTTTAATAAATTCACACATCAAAATCATTCTCAGTAAAATGAATAGTTAGATGAGATTACAGAAAAAAAAATCAAATGTTAATCGTTTGATATTACTTGAATTTATCTTCTCCAGAGCATATTTTCATGCTTTAACTACTTCTCCTTGATGCCTCCCTGCCCCACAAAGCACCATGTTCATAATGTGCTTTCTAGAGGATCCAAAGTAGTCATAGAAGTTGAGTAATCTTAAGTAATCGTAAGCAATGCTGAGTTTGTGGAGGACTGAGCTTTGATATTGAGAAACAGAGTTCTTATGTATTGCACTGGTTTTCTCTGGCTATTGCACATTGGGTTTGTTTTCTCTTGTACATTAAATGTTTGTTGCTTTTCTTTCAGTGCGAGCACAATGCGTTGCTCTATTCACTTCCCAATGGGAGTTGTTGTGGTGAGTTTATTATTTATAAATCATACTAAAAACAAGATGGATATAAGTGTGCAGAATGGGTCCACATTTTTCCATTTATTTCTGTGTGAACTCAAATTGTCTGGAAATTAATATTTTCAGTTAATCCATGCATTAAGTGAATGGACTTAAAAACTCAGTTATTCCTTCTGCAAATCAATTGTTGTAGTTTCAAAATGAAATTGGAGAGAAAAAACAAAAATCCTTAAAAAAGAAAACAAACTGCGAGGCTTAAAGTTTTGGAAATAAGGGGAGGAGACAGGCATGATCCTTAACCCTCACAGTAGTTGCCCTTGGAACAGGCAACCTGTGCATGTGTGTAGTGCGTGTTTGTGTATTTTTACCTTCAAAATGTTTGTTAGTGAATACATTTCAGTGTAATAACAATAATAATAATAATAATGTTTCATAGTGTGCTCCTGTAACATATCAGATAAATACCCTTCAGGTATAAGGTAATCTCAATTCGGTGTCTTGAAGGGTCATTTCTAAGCTGAAGCGATGATTATTGAATTTCATTTCCTTTTTGTTTTTATATTTTTATTTTGCTTCTGTTGCTAGAAACCTCTTAAATCTAAGAGCAAGATACATACAATTTACTTGAGACATAAAACAAATATATTTAGGCAACATAAAGTCTACAAAGAAAAAACATATCACAAGATGTTTTTGAAGGCAAAACTTGCTGGAACTTCTAAATATAAATGTATATGTTTTGGAGGGTAAGTAATACAGAGAAAGGCTAAGTTCTTTTGTTTCAGAGACACAGGAGGCATATAGATTGATTGTCAGCAACAGCCTAGCAGATCTCACAAATTCTTTGGGGTTCCTATATCATTAATGACAGGCAGGAGTTTTCTTTTGAAATTATTTATTTTTGTTTGCAATGTATTTATTAATGTACACCAGACAGCGCAAAGACAATCAGTCTTTGGAGGTGCAAGTCCAAAAGGCTCAGGCTCATAAACTACTTTCAAGAAGCAATCAGTGCCATTATAAATCTACACTATGGGGAAATTCTAAGTCACCTCAAGATTTTTAAATCCTTTTCGTTTTCCTCTGGTCTTTCAAAACCATTTATATTAACTCATATTTACACTTACTTTCCTTCATCTTTTTCAAGTGCTTTGTATTTTATGATAACTAACATTTATGTTTATCCACAGCACTGTAAATAAGTATTCTTTCCAAGTTTTCTCCTTGGGAAAGGAATCATTTATTTATGTTTTACTTTGGGACCCATTTGTGCAGTATATGCTTTGTAGAAGCACAAGGCGGTTTGAGTTTGAAAAGTGAATTTAAGACCATCACAAATCTTAACAACATTCTTTTTTTTTCTCTAGGACCAATATGTGATAGCATATTCATTACAAAAACATTAACTAAACAAAAACTGAAGAGCACGGTAAAAAGCTTGCAAAATAAAGCGCACCACTTTATATATTTTTCTTCCTTCTAGGAAGGTATCAGTTATGTTACACCAGAGGAATGTATTTAGGTATTTATTACAGAAATGTATCAGAACTTGAAAGAGGGATCTATCCTCTGTGTATCCTATGGAAAGCTTCTGAAAATAGCCAAGATGTTATACAGGCTAGTTTAGAAATTGAAGTGCAGAGAGGTGCTTCTTTTCTACTTGGGAGAACATTTCTCCTGCTGCATCACGCTTCTTCCTGTCATCATTTCAGCCCATTTCTTTAGTATCCTTCACTCATGTTACTAAAATGAGCCATTTTCTTGACTGATACGCAAGAGAAAATTTTGTACTGTGATAACTTCAGTTTATTTTTGTGATAAATTTTTGATTAAAAGCATGTTTCTTGGGTATCCCTCCATTAATTGAAACTCTTTTCCAATATCAAACACATTAGGTGAGTCCTTGTCTCAGCCATGCCACGAGCAGCGACGTGCTTTGGTACTAGACTGCAGTGGACTGGATTTCTTTGACTCTACTGGAGTCTCAATGTTGCTCCAGGTACTCAGATAGATTCTGTATATGAAAATACACATACACACATTAGTTATTGGAGTTAGCTGTTAGTCACCTCAGTCCTGTGTGGATTAACATGATTGCTCATGAAAAAGATGAACACAGATTTGATAAGAATCTGGCCTGTGTTTATATATAAAATTAAATAAAAACTTTCGTAATAATTTTGGAAGGACGCTTAGTGCACATGTATATACACATATTTACTGGAGATGACTCCTTTTTTTAAGGAAGCGGTTTCAGGTCATATTCAAGCTTATTCAAGCAAGCTTTTCTGTGTATGTGCTGCTTTCCACTAGTCCAGAGGTCTTAATGATCCCAATGCTTTATTCTGCGGGCATACAGACTGAATTCCTCATCCATAGCAGGAGCTCCCATACACTCCCAGAAGACCCAAAGCAGTAACCACATAATGAGGAGTTCTATACAGCAAATGAAACGCTGTGTTCAAACGTTATCTTCTATTTTGACATTAGTCTTGACATTATAGAAGATGTTTAGTGAGCATAGATTAACTGGGTGTGCAAAATTTGGTTCATATCATCTCTCCGAATAAGATAGAAGACTTAATTTGAACTTGGCTGAACCCCAGTCCTTTTCTTCTCCTAACATTTTCTCAGTCTACTGAAGTGATTAAGCAGCTAAGTAAGTGCTAAATTAAAGAAAGAAAAAAAGTGTTAAATTGAAACCACATATAGGTGGGAAAATAGCCAAAACGAAAACTTGAAAAAGTGAGTTGGAGTCACCCTAATATTTCTCACAAGAAATGAAGAGCTTTCAATAAAATTACTAGGAAAAGTGTTAATTAAAAAAAAAAAAACCCTGAATTTCCAAAAGATCTCAGAGACCTCAGGATTATAAGTGACACAAAAGGATGTTAAACAAATCTGTGGGTAGTCAGTCCGTCTTTGGCTATGAAATACATAGGTTGCATGAACCTGACTCCGAATGACTGGTCAGAAACTGAAACACCCGAGGGAAGAATACATGAAACATCCCATTTGTTACACTTCTTCCTTAAGTATTGCCACTATGCTTGGAGAGAAGATCCTGGTAAAATGGATCCTTTGAGAAAGTCAGTTTTTTTTTTTTTTTTTTTTTTTTTTTTTAAATCAGATGGAAAAGAGTCCCCTGAGTGCAGATGGGAAGTGTCCAGGTGCCAGCGGCAGTGCGGGCCGAGGTGCCGCTGCCCTGCAGAGCCCCCGCGCTNTTTTTTTTTTTTTTTTTTTTTTCATAAAATTAGGTATTTTGGTGTGATTCTGATTTAATCTATTCTCTTAGTATTGTTTTGCTTTAGATGGATTACTTAAGTATTCTTTGAAGCCAAAACTGTTAATCAAATTCAGACTTAATTCAGTTTATTATAAGTAGGGCCGTAGAGTACTTGGAGGAAGGGGGAGCAAATGACCCTTCTCTGGTCAGTGTGGGCTTTGTGTTTATATTATGGCTCCCTCTGGTGGCTACTGGCAGTATAGCTGGATTAGCAGTACTAGCTCTTTGCATATGTTCTTTTATGTATTTTATTCTCTGTAGGCATTTTAAACATTTTTTTTAATTTCTTGTTTTCACGCATTTAGATTTACATGGATTGCAAAAGCAGACACATTGATGTGTTGCTAGCACACTGCAAAGGCAAGTACCAGCTTAGAGCAGTATTTTTAGCCTGATGGTTTAGTTACCCTCGCTACCTTATCAGTGCTTGTCCGTTTGTTTTGTTACAGCTTCCTTGATAAAAGCTATGCAGTACGGAGGAAACCTGGAATCTGAAAATCCCGTCTTCTTTGAATCTGTTTCTTCTGCGATCAGCGCCATTCAAATTAACAGGGTGAGACTTACAGCAGTGGGGAGGTGAAGTCAGGAAGGTTTCTTGGGAAATCCTGCTTATCTGGTGAACCTTTAGTGCCTAAATCTTTTATCTTTGTCTATAACAAGTTCCCAGCCTCTGGACCTCAGTTGTTTTCTCCAACTTGAACTGTCTTCCCATCATCTTCTCCCCTTCCTTTGACAATGACATCTAGGTCTTCTGTGCCAGATCCGGAGGCACTGTGTTCTGGAGCATTAATCTGGATGCTTTCTCCCCTGGAAAGGGGAGACAGAAATACCTGCTGTACTCTCTTGATGAGGTATTTTAGCTTGCACTTTGTTCTGTATTTCCAAAGCTACACTTCTCCATCCCTCAGCGTAGGTTGTTTAAATGTGCACTGGGATGTTCTTCTGGTACAGCACGATCCTGAAAGGCACAAACGCAAAGAAACAGAGAAACAAGACAGCTTCAGACAGGACCCTGTGCCGCTCTGCCTGAAATGCTTCTAGATGCTTGGTAGTTTTTTTGTGAGGACATCTATTCTGCACTGCAGTGTGCTGTGCTGGCTTACTCATATAAAGGAGGATTGGATGGGGTGGAAGAGAGAGCTGCAGGAGGAGGAAGAAAAAGGGCTGGCTCAGAAGCTGAGGCTGGACGTTTGAACAAGCGTTTGTTTGCTTGATAATGGTTCTTGCATTCCTTCTTAAAAGGCTATAAACCTGCTCTTTCCTCGTAAACACTGTGAGCATTTCTATTGCAATCCCACTGTAAGGGAGCATGCAGTATAAGGACTGAGTTTTCCCATGCTTTTGCTTTTACTTATGATTCCCAATGTGGCCAGGGCTCATTTCATCCTTCTCCAAGAGAAATTAAACTAATCATGGCTAGGAGCCCCAGCCCCTACTCCTGTTCCTGTGATCCGGTACCTTTCACTAATTACCATTGCTGTTGCCCATAGACAAAGTCACTTTCCACTGATTTATTTAGATAAGGTGATTTAGCCCTGTAGGTCTGGTTGCTTGCGGACCAAGAAAAATACATTCTTTTCTGTGCTTTTCAACAATCTTCATCTTCTTGTCCTGCAACAAACCCCTTATTGACACAGTAACTGCAGGGCAAAAATAACAGGGCTGGCTATTGTGTATTTTGTCTGGGTCTAATTAGATCAATTAGGATGATTACTGTGTTATAAATTTTCTGTGTTCTCTGTAGAACTAATTAACTTCCTAGCATTCTTCTGAAACAGTTATGTAGTACTATTCCCATTTTATGGAACTGGGGCATGAAGAGACCAGCTGAATGGGCCAAGGACACAAGAGAAGTTAAAACTAGAAGCCAAGCATCTGCTTGCTCAGGAACTGGCACCACGTGTCTACCAGAGCGGCTTGGCAAATCAAAACTCTCAACTCCAATTATGAATGCAATTATGAACAGTGTATAGGTGCTGCTGCTCTTTTGAGCCTTCAAAGTATTTGGTTAGGTTTCCTGATGTGTTCCTTGCAATTAATACCTGGGGGCAAGGGATGAGGGACAGGGCTAAAATGGATAGATGACCACAGCAGCAGCATCCCACTGTAGCCAACACTGTTCTGTGCATGCAGTATTTATATACCTTTTAATGATGCTGAGGTCAGTAGGATTTTTGAGTGCTTATGTGAGGAAAATATGGTAAAGATAGAAAAAAGTAGAATGGAAGGAAATGGAGATTTATATAAAATGATTTGTTCCAATTTACATTTTGAATTCCACTGCAGGAAATAGTCTTAATTGACATAAAGGTAGAGGCAATAACTGTCATTTGGATATGCAAAGGTGCTCTTATCTAAAACTTCAAAGGAAAATATCACATCATCCTTGCTTTTTATTAGTAAGAGACTCAGCTGATGCCTTATGCAGTTCATCCTTATCCTAAATAAGTTTCCATTTATTAGCTTCTGGTGACATTTTTAAATTCACACTACTTCATCTACTATTTTAGACTGATATTATAGGAAAATAGTATAATGATCTTTTTCTCTTTCTCCCACTTCAGAATTACAGCAAATTCAGTGAACAAAGCGAAGTGTAATGTCGACTCACTGCCTGTGTGGTTTTGATCTGCTCATATTTGGAGTGAATACACCACAGTCTTTATTTGGCTTTTTTCTTCAGGAGATCTTGCAGAAGATGTTTTGTGTAACGTAAACATTTACTGCGTTTAGCAGTGACAGGTCTGCAGTAAAGAAAAATGTTTGATACCATCACCTAAAGAATTTTCATGTACTTGTTCGATAGTGGTTTTATATAATATTTTTATACACATCTAAATACAAATTATTTCAAGCCAGATATGTGGTATTGTCCACATTTATGAGTGAGATATATTCTTTTAAATTGTTCTTATTGCAATGTTAGTTGAAATATACATCTATGGTTTGTGCATGGAATAATAAGGCATTATAAATCCTTGAAAATGTTATGAATGACTTAGTATATTCAGGAAGCAATATACCAATGCATACTCTGTTTCTAATATTTTGCCTGTGTTTCTGTTCAAGGCAGTCATTTGCAGTAATAGTATCATACCCCAGCTAATATTCTTGCATTTCTTCTTCTTGGTTTTCATCACATGCTTTTCAATGGCTGCCAAGGTCAGTGGGAGCTCGGCACATTCAGAGAAGGCAGATGTGTACTGACTAGTACCCGAGATAGTCTCCCACTCTAATCATTGAATTATTTTTATGGTTTGCTACATTTTCAAAGCACAGACATCTTTAGCTGAAATGGAAGAAGAAAAACTGGCAATCTTTTTTTTTTCCCATTTTTTTCCCCAAAACCTTTAACTATTCCTAGTCTACACTTCTAGCATGAGCTGTGATACGGTTGGTACTGAAATATTCAACTGTGGCAGCTGAGAGATGACAGTGAAGTGACCCAAGGTACATGCCACATTTTAGCTCAAATTTCCCTGTGAAAACACACAAATGTGGTGGAAGTATTAACTGTTTGAGTATTTGCCTTGCAATTATGGATCGCTATCAACAGTATTAGATTATGCTATCATATCAATACTGTACACAGGAGAAGTCAGTACCACTCAAATACCATAGCTGGTGGCTAATGACTTGTTACGTTCTTGGACTCAAGAACAGGCTATCATATTCGGTTAGTAATTGCCTCAAATAGTCTTAATAATTTATTAAAGCTACAGATACTATTCACATTGTGCTTCAACTGTAGAGAATCAATTGTATGTCACAGCTGAATAGAGATCTCTGCTTAAATACAAACTGAATCAGTGAATAAAAGGTAGCTATCTTCTCTACTAAGTTCACTATTTACACTTTAATGGCTAAATATATTTTCTGAAAGTTTACAGAGAGGTCAATTAATAATATTTTTCAAAATGAGGTCTATAACAAACATAGCCTCCACTATGATGATCCTGTATAATGTTAGTGCTTATTGAAATCCTCCGCACCTCTGCATCAAATTGAAAATTTGTCAGTGTTAATCAAAATTTTTGTCCATTTTCTGCTAATTTTGACAGCAATAAATTTTCCACAGCTAAGTGGCTGTTTTGAGATGGACATTTATTTACCATTAGGTCAAAGACCTTCTTGTGGTACAATGTCACTTTAAACTGTGTTTTATTGAGGTAAGACTATACATTTAAAATGTGTTAATGCTGTTATCGGGGGTTGGTTATCTCTCAGGGCAGAAGATGAAATGCATTTCTTACCTTAAGACACTTAATTGTAACTTCGCATTTTTAAACATTCCAATACTGTGCTTTGGGGTGCTTTAGAATTCCTATAATGTTTTTTTACTTTATAATACATTAGCCCAAGTTTCCTTTTACTTCTGAGAATATAAATTGTTAATTAGCTCTTATTCCTGTCAAGTGACCCAAGTGCAGGTACAACACTTATTTCTTATCAGAACAGAACGCTCATGGAACTATAAAGATAGTGACTGCCTCAATTGCCTTTGAAACACCTACACAACTGCCCTGTGCAAAACACTGAGCTTAAGCTTTGTCAAACCAGCAGTGTTTTACAGAAGTGACAAGTGCATGAGAGAAGGCCATTTCTTTTTTACTGGTGACCGAAGAAGGCAAATTATTTCAGTGGTTGTTCAGTTTCCTTTTTTTTTCTACTGCCACCAGTCTGAGTTATTGAAGATAATAAAACTGATAACATCGTGCTGGCTGTCTTCAATGACCGGGCTGATGTGTTGCCCAATTTCAAATGCCAGTGACTGACCATCAGGAAATCACTGACTGCTCGAGTTGTGGTTGTGAGGTGCTAAACATCTTTCTTCAATGCAGACCTCTTTTGATAACATGTTTGCTTCATCTAAACAGTAAATTTAAAATCAGCAAAGGCCTGATTCTTTTCATGAAGACTTAAAGAAGCAACCTAAGGCTTCCAGACTAAGTCATGGAACATGGTGTGAATTCCAGCCACCATGCTTCTTTGTGTAGACTGTCTATTGGATCCCTCTGGCTCACCAGGAAGTATTTGAATGTAATTTTATAAGAGCTTGTCATAAAATTTCCAATTAGCATCTCCCAAAATAATTTTCTGATCCAAAACAACAGTGTAACCCAATTTCAAGCTGTGGCAAAGACCCCGCATGAAATCCATGTGCTATTGAAGTCCCTTCTTGAGGCAGGGTGGGCTCCCATTCTTCTATCCAAGCAGTGGGGAATTTGAGATATGAAGAGTAAGGGACTTCAGTTATCATGCTCTCCTAGGCAAATAATTTGTCTTTGTGCCTTACAGACCTATTTACTTGAATATTCCTAAGGTGTTTTTCAGAATATGGTACATTTTTACTAGCTGTCTTCGGACATGTAGGGTTGTGCACTGTCAGCAGTCAGGACACAGTCCTGGAAAATGTGGAGCTCTCCCACTTCCTATTGCTTCTTAAGGTGTGAGAAATACTCCATGCTTCACAGTAAAGGCTCGGGGAAATGTCTCAGTTATTAACATACCGTTTTGAAGGGTTTTAACTAATGAAGCTGATGGAAGCAATTTTGTAAAAGAAACCATTCGTTTTTGTTCCTAAACATGTACCCTTAGATACCCAGGTTCTGCATTCCTAAGTCCAAAGCATATGAACTTTATGAAAATCTATGCTTCATTATTGTACATTTTGGTATATCTATACTTTATAGGAAAACATTAAGGTATGCTTGTTTTCAAGAGATGACCAATATTTTGAGTACTTGCTTGACATTTAGGAATGTTTAGGAAATTTCCCTAACCTTTAGAATTCACTCATTATGTGAATGAAGATTTTTCTGCAAATTTGAAAATGCATTTACTGGAGTATGCTAAAGTGGGGATCTCATCATATGTTTCTTAGAGAATTTGTGTTTCACACGTTCCAAAACAAAGCAAGCAAAAATGGAAAAAAATAATGCAAACTGATGTTAAGAAATGAACATACTAACAATTATAAACTAGACATAAAATAGGTAATAAGAGAAAGACTGCTAACATTATACTTATGCAAATTAAATATTCTTAATTCTCATCGTATGTCTTTCATTTTAAAGGTTATTTGCCCTGATTCTGTGATTCAAGTGTCACAAGGTCTGAGTTTAGCTGCCTTGACATAATTTATGTGACAGCTCTGTATGCCACAAATATATAACATAACGCAGAAAGGTATCTTCACTGTTGAATGAAAACATTAATGTGTCAATACTGTGTATGAATATTGTTTGACATTTACTAGCTACCAAAATAAAACATACAGTATGTCTTGAAAATATGGCAGTCTATTTTTGGGAGATACTTGCTTCGCCTACAGTAAGCAGTCTCTTATAAATAAATGAACATGTGCAATTCCAGAGTGGATGCTAAATGGTGCTTCATCATTAAGATGGATTTTCAGTAAAGATCACATAATACATACGTTTCCATTTGTTTTACAATGCAGCTAATTGTTTTTCCCTCTAGTTCAATTCCATGTGTTAACACATGCAACAATAAATTCATATAGAAACAAACTGGAATAGGAGATGATAAATTACAAGTGGAGGGAGGAAAATGTCCTTTTTATTGCAATACTTTATAGGGTTTTTTTACATTTTGTACTAACCAGCCTGTAATGATGTACGTTGCCTTCCTAAACTCAAAATGTATTAAAACTTAATAATGAGACAGAAGAATTGTACAATATTCAGAAACTGCTTCCTCACACAATTTTAGGGGAGAATAGTATCTGATAGACCTCTGTAAGAGATACAGAAATCCTTGGCCAAAATATCACAGTGTTACTTCTATGCATATACAGTTATTTTAATATGTTTTTTAGCTCTGTCACTTGCATCCACAGAAGGTGCACCTCATATTCTGTGTGTGGTGTTGCTTATACAAAGTCTGTGACTCACCCTGGTAGAGGGAAAAATACGGGTAATTCTCCCCTTCCCCACTACCCTGCGCTGGTCCCCCAAAACTGTGATGGTATAAATGGAAAATAGAATGAATTCCCTTTAAAATTTGACCTTGAAAATAGTAGCCTAACTTTTCAAGGGCAGTAAACAATTAAAGCACTACAAAAATATTGATGTAACTTCTCCATTTTTTATTTTATCTCTATCTGCAAAAGCCTAAATAACTCCGCAGTGTTATAGATTGGTGGCCTTGGGTGATACAGTTAAAAATGCTTTTTGGCCGTTGTCTCAGGAAACAAGCTTCCCATATTGGTCTGCAGAGCAAGTGCCAGTAACGTTGTGTAATGACATATGAACATCTTTTAGACCATTTCAGATCTGAAACATTTCCAGCTTCTGAAGGAACCAACTGGGACAAAAAAAAGAACAATTTTAGGAACAGAGGACTGAACAGGGCTTATTTCATCACTGAGCTGAATTTACTGTGATAATTGGCAGCACTGTTTTATAATTTATAGAATGATTTTTAAATCAAACTTGCGATTGCTTGGGACTTGACTGCTACTTCAAACATTTGATACATGAGCAAGCTATAGCAATCGTAGCAAAAAATCTTCTGTGGTAGTCTACAGATGGAGACACTTTTCAGGAATGGAGAGCAGCATTTCCCAAAGAGCAATCTTTCAGCTCCGTGGTAAAGTGCTTCACACATCTCCATGAGCTGTTACCTTCCCCATTCCTGACTTACAGTCTCGTACGAGTGCAAAGTTTCATACATACACATGCCACAGGAGACCTCCTGAGCCTGTAAACTGCTGGGACAGAGCCCTGTAAAGCCCTCTGCAAGCTGGGGGCCAAGATCCCAGCCTATTATTCCCCAGAATAGGAGCAGGAAGGAGCTGGTGGCATTTGCTAATTCATCCTTGAGAATTAACTCTGTGGTAAACAGTATCCATCCTGCATGCTTTCTGTAATAAAGAGAGGAAAAAGATTTTCTTAGTCATTTAGTTGGTTAGACTATTTCTGTACACTGCATATTAGATAGACAGATGATCTTGCTTGCCTACAGTATTGTAATATTTTGCTGCAATGTCTATAGCTGATTTTCCATTCTGCCATTGAAGTCCTGTGTTTACATCACTGTTAGTAAGTCCTCTTACATTAAACTTAAAAATAGTATTATGACTTTTTCTATACAAGACAGTTTAGTAGTCACATTGTTATTCTATACTCCAGCATAGTTGGGTCATACTCTAGTATAAACTAACAATACCAAACATTCAGCATTTTCTTTAAAGCCCCTCATTTTCTATGCTCTGTCAATCCTTGTGTTGAAATCCTTGGGACTTCACTCCTTTTCTCTTTTAGCTTGTTTCCTACAGGCAAACTGTTATTTCAGAATATCTCCATGATGGAAGGAGTGCTTGGAAGAATTAAAGCAATCCTAAAAGATAAAACAAAACAAAACAAAGCCCACTTTTTGGTCTTTCTCTTTCCTGGGAAAGGTCTTTCTGCCATCGAAGAAGCAGGCGGGGGCGATGGATGCCCAGCACTTAGCCTGCTTCATGGATGGGTCACATAGCCCATGTGCAACCAGTGTTGTCCCACTGCAGGGAATTTGCAGCTCCGAGCTGGATGGGGACCCAGGCTAAGGAGCTGCAGGCTGTGGGTGGTGGGGTGTGGGGCTGGAGGTGGGAAAGCCCTTCCCAAGGTGTGTGGGAAGGAGACCAGGAGAGCAGTCTCTTCTGTGCTCCCTTGTAATTTGTCACCATTGCCTGCCCAATCAAAGCAGCTGGTTATCCCTTACCTGCTGTGTTTGTATTATAAAATAAAGATCAGTACATGATAGGAATGTGAACTGTTTGCTGTCGGCAGACCCTTAATCAACATGTGTGCTTGTTTTCTTCAGAATTAAAGTCTGCTTTGCACAAACGTGCTTCCCCTGCACTTCCACTGATCCTCCCAATGCAATTCTACCAATATTTAAATTACCTAACAGCAATGAGTGTTTTTTTTCCTAAAGTAAGATTTCATTTCCAGACAAAATTAAGCATTTAAACATGTTTTATCCATAAGAGCATGAAGTGCCTGTATGAGCAAGCTCACATCTGCCTCTCAGACCTTGTAGACTACACTTTTTCAGAGAGACAGGTGGTCCATAAGGAGGAACAGGTGTATCCTGAGCATTACCACCGACATGTTCTGGCCAGTCGTTGTAAACACCACGCTCGAAGCACTTCAGTCATCTCTCCATCAATGTTGCTACTCAGATACTTCATCAGTAACCAGCGGGGGTAGTAATAGCTCAGTTGATGGCACACATCCAAGAAAGCTGATGATTGAATACAAAATCTAACTAAAAGAGATAAAGTTGGAAGGGAAATATTTTCAGTTGTAAGAATTAATTCAAAACTAGAACAATAGTTTTAGAAGAACTACCTGGTTGTAACTTGTCGGTAGTTAACCATGAAAAATATTGATAGCATTTTGTGTGTTAAAATCATATATTTGTGTTTTTTTGCTAAAAACTTCCCTGCACTGACATTCAGACCAGGAGGAAGACGAGCTCCCTCAGTGACAGCAGATGTGGCCATGTGGCAAGCACGGTCTGCCCTCCTTCAGGCCCTGTGCCGTGGCTGCCGGGTCCTTGAGCTCTCGGGGTGTGCTCAGAGGTGGCACAAGAAGGCTGATGGGCAGAAGGGCAGTGTGCCTCTCCACACTGCCCTGAGGAGCCAATTCTTGACAGCAACTAGGCCAAAAGGCGACGTGGTTGTGACTCCAGCAGCTCATGCTCGATGTGTCACCTGCACCCCCTGAAGGGTAGCATGAAACAAGGCTGTACAGAGATCTTACACTAGGCTTTCTGCATGGCCTCAGCAGCACTGGGGTACTTCAGGAGATGAGTGGTGGTCACCCAGAGAGGGATACAGAGCTACTAGAGCAGGTCCAGCAAAGGGCTGTTAGGACAACTAAGGAGATGGACCATCCGTCACATGAGGAGAGGCCAAGGAAGCTGTAATTGTTCATCCTGCATGTGAGGAGGCTCAGGAAGGAGCCTATCAATGTGTGTAAGTATCTGAAGTAAAGCGAAAGAAATACCGTGGAGACAAACTTGTTTCAGTGGTACCCAGTGTCAGTACAAGAGATAACAGGTACAAACTGAAATGTAGAAAAAACAACTAATTACTTCCCTGGTCTTAAGGAATTCTCCAGTCAGTCCTTTTTGTCAGCAGTTTTTGTAATTACTGAGCATTGCCCAAGCACTTCATTCTCATCATACAACCACAGTGCTACTTGCTTGCTAACAAAGTGCCCGAGCCCTAGAATGTGACCCTGGCTGTGGCCTTATTTTGCAAAGTTATTTTTTGGCACGGGGGCACTGTTACTTTGGGAGCTTATCTTAAGAGCCAGGGTCAAATTCCTCTCTCTCCACATTTCCACTCAGCTGCAAGTGAAGTCACCTTCAGCCTGGATTTCTGTTTACCTGCTTGATTTCACTACTCTTAAAGAAAGTATCATGGGGTCATTTGCAGGCCTTTCTGTGCCTACAGTCTGCCTCACCCTTATATTCTCACTGTCAATTTGCCATTTCATGGCTATGAACACTCACACACTATACTCCGAAAGCAGGATGAGGGAAATAAGTGTAGAAGAAAACTGTAACATTGCAGCCTAATAAAAGAGTGAAAAATTTGTTAGGAATTTCCATCTCAAATTGCTGTTTTTACGTGTCTTCTTAGGCTGCCAATATTTAGGAAATCTAGAATTAGAGCATTTGTGACGCCTATTTTGAGAGCTGGCTGTTGGCATGCCTTCAAACAAGTTATGCTGCTTGTGGATGTATTTTGGGAGTGTTCTGTGCCTTGGTTTGTCAGATGTAGGAACAGGCTTTCGGTGTGATGCTTGCAAAGTGAGGGTTAGTGTTCCTAAGGAGCACAGGCAACTAGCAGAGTGAATTTCTGGCTCTGGAAAAGAACATGAGAACATAGGGTAGTGGTGTAGTCCAAGGGGATCTCTCAGTGTCCAGGGAGAACATCTGAGCAGACATGTCCTCAGTGCTTGGGCTTGAGACAGCCGCTAGGATAGACTCAGGGAAATGGTACAGCTCACCTCAGGCTGTGGCAAACCACGGCACCCTCTCATCATCAATGGCTGAAGAGTGTTTCATGAAGGTAGGTGCTGAGGATTTATTTTCTAGAAATGTAAAAAGAGCTCACTTTTTCCTTTCCAAAATATTACTCTGGAGAAGGGCCTATGTTTTCTGTGTACTTTTAAATAACATCCTCGTTGTTGAAAGTCTTCTGAGAGCCAAGATATCCAGATCCAATTACTGTTTCTGAGCAGTGGGACACAGCCACACATGTCCTTTTCCTCCCTCCAAAAAGTGCCTCTAACTCTTCTGTGAAGGGATGTTCCAAACCCACCTGGATGCCACCCTGTGCCCCGTGCTCTGGGTGTCCCTGCTGGAGCAGGGAGGTTGGACTAGATGATCTCTAGAGGTCCCTTCCAACCTTAAGCATTCTATGATTCTATGATTCTATGTTGTTTCTTTCTCTTATGGAATTGATCCTGCTGTGAGAAAGCAGTGAAAAATTCACTGCAGCAGAAAGCAAAAGCAGCAGACAGCTTGAGCTGATGATCTACAGGTGAATGTCCTGAGCCTGAGTCTTTGCAATGGTGGTTTAATGTTAAATTCAGCAATAGTCCTGTGAAGGCAGCCTGCAGCCCAGGAGTTCCCCACTCATGTGACTTTCACAGATGCTAGAATGAAGGCTGTCCCTCTCCCAGGCTGAGTTAGCTTGGGCTCATCATTGCACAGCTTCAGTAGCAGGTCCTGACCTTTGTACTGATGGGCAGAGAGCTGAACTGAGGGAAAAAGGGCAAATCTGAATGCTATCAGTCTGAGAAGGAGATTGTTTCTGAAATTGTCATCATATATGGCAAGAATTAGTTTATTGTATTGAAGGAGCTGCCTAACTTAGTGTTTTACTAGCTCTGCTGTTGAAGTGGTTGAAACCCTGAAAGACCGAGAGGGAACATTTCGGCATTTCTTCAAGGTGGAGCACAAAAGCCCATCTGCTTGGCCTGGTCAGCAGTGGGGCAGCTCTGGAGCAGACAGAGCCACAGGTCAAGGCACCAGGTAAAGTAACACACCAGTGTCCCAATGCTGGGACACCCTCAAGGTAAGGTGGCAACAGCCAAAACTTTTACCCAGATTAGAGATGACCAACTCCACCAAACCATGTGTCATAAACTTCCTAGGACCTTGACATAGAAATACAATTTCCTTTAACAAGTGACAGCCCCCCGAAAATAAATAAACAATAAATAAATAAATAAAAAGTTCAATTCTGTAACAGGTAAAGTGTATCTCTACCACAGACTGTTGCTCTGATAGGGAAATAACAGATAAGTTCTAACGAAAGTCTGATTTTTTTTTTTCTTGATTTTCTTCGTGTTTGCTCCTTATATAGGTTTTTATGTGTCAGTTAACTAAATTTATTATGAAAACCTATTTAGGAAAGGGCTGACACCAGACAAAGCCTTGAGGCCGTGCTAGAACAATGGGATGCAACATCTGCTCCATCAAATTGCACACACACATTCCCACTCCTCGCCTGTTCACCACTGCCCAGCGGCTTCTCCATAGCTACTTTTCTCCCCAGGACATTAAGTCTGGACACAGACCCACAAAGGCTAAATGTCTCCTTTAATGTCTTCATAACCAGCCAAAGCAAGCTATCAAGATACACAACACTTGACACACAGAAAGAAAAAAAGATCTGAACAAGCTACACATCATGTTGTTTTGTCACATGAAATTTGCTTTCATTCATTTATTTATTCAGTATTGAATTTGACATCTATTTGAAGTACTGAATCTACCTTCAGAGCCCACCTATTTTAAATGCTAAATATCTCGCTCAGTAATTTAGTTAATGTAGTGCCTTCCATTATTGCTGGTGATGGTTCTCATGACATAACAGAAACTGACTCAGAGAGTAACATATGCTGTTAGCACCCATAATAGATCAGCCACATCTCGAAGGATGGAAGCCAGAATTACCATTTGGCGTGTCTGTAAATTCAAATATACCGTCTGTCCCAAGATGAAAATTAAAGGAATTTTGTCTGTTTTTATATATATATATCTCAAAGACTTTGCTTTCACTGCTGCCATGAAAGATTTTCCATTTAGTATTTATATTACAGTAAAACTCTCCATGGGTGTTTAATGTTGCCACAGAGGTCATGCTGCAGCAATTCTGTAAAGTGCATCACCTCCTGCCCCTCCGTAAACGGTTTTTCTTCTACAGATCCAGAGTTGGGGCTTTTGGAAACCCAGAAATAGTAGGAAAGACCCTAAGAGGTTGTTAGACCATCTCTTTGTCCCAAGGCAGGACCAGGTAAACCATTCTCAACAGATATTTTTTGACAAATTGACAGATAATACTACATATATAGCAATTATATGTATATATAAATGTTTTGCAAAGTTGCAGAGGAAGCCAATATTTGAGCAGACTTGGTTGTTTGCTAAATATTTTTTTCAATTTAAGCAGTGTCATGAGAAACACAATTGTTCCCGTAAATATTGCTCTTCGTGGATGGGAATGATTTCACTTCAGTTGCAGCCGGCCTGTCCAGCTCAGGAACGGGCAGCGCTGGAGAGGCCTCTCTCCGCACCCTCTCAGAACACTGCATCCCTGAGAGCGGGCAGATTTCCGTGCGTACACACGGCGGGATGGGACCTTTCATGGGTGGTTACCCATTTATGTAACTGTAGTTGTGGCGCGTTTTCAGCCAGCATGCAGACTCCTTTTTAAGGTTTCTTTTTGGCCAATTTAATTCACGAATCTTCTTTTCAGGCAGCCTCTGCCACTTGAATGTGAGTGTTTTTGATGAAGGTTTCTTTTTCACAGTTACATTTTCTAAAAGGGACAAATTATGCGTCCGGTCCTGCAAGCCTGTGTGCAGCGAACGCCTTTGGAAATCAGTGGAGCTTTCACATGGCAGATGGCTCCCAAGGCTGGAGCTCCACATAATTTTGCGATATTTTAGTTAGGGATATTTTAGTGGCTTTTTCCCTATGCATGACAGCATGATTTGCTGGCTGCTTGCAAATGTCATCAGGCCCTTTCTCATTCCACAGTGAAACCTTTGGATTTTTTTGAAAAAGCAAAATGTTTTCATTGCCTGTTCCACAGGACACTCCTATCTGATGAAAAGCAGTTCCAGATAAAAACAGTGATGGCAGAGGGCTAGAGAGAGAAATAGCCATGTTATGTTTTAAAACAGATCTAAGGCCAAAGGAAGGGGGAGATGTTTCTTTAAAATCCTTTAAACTAATGTCCCACCATTGAAGTATTTCTGTTCCTTAAGATACTTGAGCTCTTGTCCCAAAAAGGGAATCACTTAACAAAACGCAGTGGTCACTGCATGGTGGTCTGCAGCCCCCTGCCTCCTGCAAGACTACGGCAAGGGCTAGAAGAACCAGTGCAAAATTCCCTCTGCTTTGCCAGCTTTTGTCTCTGCCCCAGCGAGAATTTGTTATCCCAGGCCCATTCTGCATATGCATGTGCATTGCGACAGATTGCTGAGCACCCGTGTTAAGCGGTAGACTTTGCAATGTAGATCCTTCCCCATGAAACTGAAATGTATAAGTAACTATGACTTACCAGCTCGGGCAAGTGAGTTGCCATCACTTTTTTGCGTGTCATGCTAATCACTTGAATCTGTTTTATATAACAAATAAGAATGCATTGCCTTTGCCACTTGATGAGAATACTTCTCATTTGCCACTTGAACTCACTAGGTTTTCAAGGAAACCAATCTGTAACAATACTTACAGCACACACATACATACGCCCCTTTTAAATTTCTTTTTCATCATGAGCTTGTGAAAAATTACTCATTCTAAATTATTCCATTTGTTTTCATTAGACACATACTCGTTCTTTGACCCCTTGATGTGACTCCATTATTTGTTTCTTTAATAATAATCAGTGATATCAGTAGATCTCTGGAGGCAGAGACTGTTATTTAACCTTTATTGCCAGATTTTGACTGAATAGTTGCTGGGGTTTGCAGAGCATAAGACATTGTAAATTACAGAAAATAGTGGCTTTATCTTAAAATATGGTGAAACAACAGCTATTTCATGGTCAGGGTGTTTTGATTACAGCCATTCCCTGTTTGCAGAATAAACATTTCAGAATCTGAGTTTGGTCTATGGCTTTTTTTATTATTTTTAGCCATCTGATCAGTGATGCTGAGCCAGCCTGTGGAGCGGAAGGGTCTGAATGTGTGGGAAAGTATTTAAAACCTGTATGTGAATTTAATGTGCTGCCTTGCAAATACTAATGTATAAAAACCTGCCCAGATACACACACCTAGGCATGATACGGGACCAGTGTTTCATTTGGAGGAAGACATTGTACCAAACAAAGAAGAAAAACTGTATGAAAGGAGAACAGAACAATTTACTTTGACATTTAAGAGCCTTAGATGATTTTACATCAACACAGTCAGGGAGGAAGAGCGCTCATTGCTGCACCAGTGAGAAAAAGTCAGTGCATGAATAGTTAAAAAGCCCAAGTTTAGAAAATTAGGGAAATAGGATCTTGAGGAAACACCCTAAGGCATAACATGCAAAGCCATTTTTACTAATCAAAGAGGCATTGCAAACTTGGCTGACAGTTGCTTCAGTGAAAGACTTTCATTGCTGTCCAGCTCCTTCATAACATTCAAAATTCAAACTACAAATTGTCTAATATTTAGTATTGAAGGACTGGACCTCTTTTGTCAGCACAGGAACCAACAGTTCATGATTTCCTGTTTTCCAGGCTCTGTCTAGCTAGGGTGTCTGGTCTTTTCAGCTTTCTTTCATGGACTTATAGACCTAACTCTGTTCATGAGGATTAAGAGGGTATTCATATGGTTATAAAATAAATATACAGAGTGAGGCTTCTTTGGACAAGCTTGATGAAACAGATCAGGTAGAGTGATCCTCTTAACATTTCATTTGCTTCAAACAGCCCACCATCTACTAAGTATACAAGTTCTCCTCTCTGTATTTTGGAAGAGCCTACTGTCCTTGAAAACTTATAATTACATCACCTACATAGTAACTTTCACGTACATGTGCTAAACTGAGCTCCAGGATATAGGTAGGGTTTTGGTCTGGGAAGACCCAAGGCAGTACACCTGAAGTGAGATTAAGATAAAAATAATATCAAATGCGGCCTATCAAGGAAATTTATTGAGCACAAACCAAATATCATAACAAAGCGGTTGAAACGCGACACTCTCATTTCAGGGCATCCTGACGACCATGCCTACTTATCTACTTATGTTTTGCCAATTGATGGGGTAGGGTGGTGGAATGAACCGGACACCAATGGAAAGAATGGTCTTATTTCACCATTAATATTAAGGCAGTACAGAATGATACATTTAACAAAACAATAATCTTACTACGTGCTCAGGTTTAGCAACAGATTAAAGAAGTAAGGTAATGTACCTAACCATTACCATATGAGAAAGAGAACAGGAAAAAGATACATCATCAGTCATCTAAATATGTTACCATCATCCAGAGCCCCAGTCGCTGGGGAGCCCCTGTGGCAGTGAGAATTCGGGGAACATTCCCAGCAATTGGGAGGTTTTATGCAGTGTGTCCGTCTGCAAGTGAGATCTCCAGAGCTGCAGCAAGAGGTTCCAGCTTTCACAGGGCCCAAGCAGCAAATCATGATAACTAGCATTCTCTCTGTGAGAGGAAACCTCTGGTGTGTCCTACTTTCCCTATGATCCGGGCCCGGGACTCGACCAGGGCCCAGGCTTTGGATGGGAGGGTTCCCTTCAAGGTCAAAAACACTTGCACAAGAGTCTACAAAAGTTACAGTTTAATGAGCCTCCATGCAGGTTAGCATAAAGAGCTCTCTAGGCGAGTTTTGAGTACTTCTACATGGCAGTGCCATGTTCATCTATAAGTCAACCCTGACTTGGGCCTGCTGTTCAGGTTCTGGCACTTCTGACTTAAAAGCTGGTCTTATAAGTCTTTTAAAGATCCTCTTCACCGAGAATCTGTAAGACGTGAATGAGTGCAATTTATATGAAAATTTAAATCACAAGGAGAGAAATTGGAAAAGAATAATTGTTTTCAGATGTAACAAGTTTCTGAAACATCAGAATTTTTAAAAGTGCTTTCATGGAGCTAAACTAGGAGTAATCATGATGGAGTCATGTCTTCTGCAGGGCATATGTGAAAGAAGTCAGGTAGTGACATAAAAGACAGATCATTCCTGAGAAAGGACCGAGTTAGTTCACTGGTCATGAAAAAAGTCAAGTGGTGACTTGAAGTGAATGAAATGGTGAATTTTCAGGTTGTCTCCTGAAGAATATTGATATGCTCCACTTTCCAGAAGGTGAATTTTGACTCCATGAGCACCATGATAATATAGAACTAGTTAGCAAATTACTTTTTATAATTATTTAGAAAAAAAAAAAAAGTTTAATCTTATTCTCTTAGGAAAGATTTCTGGGAAAAAATATACTTTCACAACAAAATCTTTCAACAGTTAATGAGAATTGGGGGAAAAAAATAAGCAAGTTAAAATGATTTTCACATGAGGGATTACATTTTCCATTTCAAAATTTTCCATTTGATTTTTTATATCCTTAATTAAAAGGATCAACACCTTCAATTCTTTTAATAACACTTACATGTAAGTTGAAAAGTCATTTTTCACACAAGGGAACTTTTCAGTAGAAAATCGGCAATTTGAATTTGAAACACTCCCACATCAGTGAAGAATGATGTAAATACAATTATAATACACTGAAGAAATGCAAGTTTAATTTATGTGAGGGGCAGTTTCAGGTGAAAAACCCTTAACATCTTTCCAGAGGCTCAGTCTTATTTGTATCTCATGTTCTGGATGCATAGAAGATTCAGATTTTAATTTAGAAGACATAGAGCTGTCTTGACCAGAACTTCTGCTGTATCATATTTCCAGGTTGTTGTCCACTCCAGAAGATACTCAAACTGACACTTTCCAATGCTATGATGCTATTAAGTGAATGTTAAATAAGATGGGATTTTTTTTTTCAACTTTCATCCATAGACTAACTTCCCAAAGAAAGTGCAGTATCATTATTATCAAAATACTTAACTGTTGATTTTGAGAAAATGTATCATGAAAAATATCAAAACAAGATCTATTGCTTCCTCAATTTTATTTTCTTTGTTTCATGAAGTTAAAAATATTTTGAGAGGAATGTTGGTTATCTTTGATTATCTTATTTAAATATCTTAAATATTAAATTACAACTGATATAAATTTTCATCTAATATAAGATCCAAATACCTGAAATAGTATGTGGGAATTCAGCACTTTAAGAGAATTTTCTCTGGTAAGAAAGGCTGTTAATGAGGTTGAAGTAAAACAACACTATTGAAGTAGAATGCTTCAATGGATCTATATTGAAAGCTTCTGGAATTTTTATTTCATCAGACATTTGGGAATTTTGTTTTGCCATTGCATTTCACTCAAAGCAGATAAAAAAGAAAATATTACATAAAATACAATGGACCTTCACAATAAATGGATGCCTATATTGCAAAGGGTATTCAAAACTATGGAAAGAGAACATGGAAAACTTTGGTTTGGGGGGGGTCATATTTACATGATAAGTATTAATATTACATATATTATATTAATGAATTGCATATGTGTAAATCTGAAATATAAAGAGGAATTTTTATATTACAGTAAACTATTCAGGGGTTCATCTTCTATAACAACTTACTAGGTAGCATATATCTTATTTATGAGAATACATAATTTATACTTACTTTTTACTTGATCTGAGCCACTAAAGCAAAAGTAGTATCATCAAGTCAAGCCAAGTTGTACAAAGACTCTTTTCACAGACAATACACTGCTCCAGCACAATAACCTATTAAAAACTCCATGTAAAAGAATCTGCAGTGTATTCTTAGTACCCTTCATATAATTTTGGTTTTCTTTAGTTTACATTGCACACATTCCCTGTGTTAATATTACTGGAGTAAAAACTACAGTGGAATTTGCATAACACTACTGACGAATCAAACAAGGAAGGGAAAATTGAGCCTCTTAATATGCTTTCGTTTGTGGCCAGTCACCACTGTACTTCCTCTTTTTCTTTTTTTGAGGCTTGTAGCCAAGAGCAGATCTCTGGCCATCTGTTTTTAATCTTCTATTCAGGCTGATCATCTGTGGACCAATGGATTCTAGCCACAGTCTATAGAGAAACAGCAAATCTTTGTTGGGGATCACTTCCAGCAAATAATAATACTCATCAGAGACTTCTCTTGTCTTCTTTATCTCAATTTACAGTCTTTCATGACACAATAGTATCACAACCGCCTGCTCCAGGAATTAGTTCTGTCGTGATGCATTACTGCCAGGGAGCTAAACAACTAAAGTCATAAATCTCTGAGCTCTTCACTGTGCCACCACTACCCAAAGAAGATTCTGCAAGACACCAGTGAGCTAAAGACAAACGAGCAACTAAAAGCAAGAGGATAAAAAGAGAGATTAGATTTCCTTCTAAAAATAATGTTTGGACTTTCATGCATGTGAACCCAGTGTCAAATAAAAGATACCTAACAAGTGTGAAGTTAAACAGAATGCATTTGTTTCTGATATTGCCCAAGAGACACGAAATTTACTGACATAACTGAGTAACTCTGCTGACTGCGCCTTACATGGAATGAAATGTTTAATACAGAAATAAAAAATTCTGGCCTCGTGCTCGTGGACTTGGCCTCTCGTGTTAGAAAGTGTTGTTCGCCCTGGCTACAGCACATTCACACACACCTCTGTGCACAACCAGCAGCTCTCCTGCCAAAGCCAACGCGCACCACGGTCATCTGCAGAGCTGGGTAGTGTTCATCACCACATACACACGGGACCCTCACATACATGACAGGCAAGGCAGCTTCCCAGACCACTCCAAATAGGTAAAAATGAGTAAAAATTCTTAACTATTACCTATTACCAGAACGCTTTCATATTTCTTTTTTGAGATTTTTCCAAAATGAAACCATCATAAACTCAGAAAAGCTTTCCTTTATGAAAAATTTGTCCGAAAAATCCTTCCTCATTAAAGCAAGTTCACATCTTTTCAAATATTGTTGTATAACCCAGGTAAGCTGTAGTGTCCTCAGGTCTCCTGAGAAAAACAACCTAAGCTGACCACTCTATCAGATTCTATAACACTAAATATGTCAAGATTCTGCATTTTAAACATGAACAGCTGAATTTTCCTCTAGATGCATAAATACAATTCCCACTGAAATCAATTAGAGGTGTCTTGAAATCTTAGAGTACCCTGAGCTTTATATCTGTTTATATCTTGGAAACAATTGGAGATATATCATGCAAATTGTCTAATGGAATGATCCCATTTCAATAGCTGCAAGAGAGTTTGAATTCTTGATTCCATAGCTTTTCCATTGCTGTAAATTTTCAGAACCTTAGTCTTCTGTGCATATCAAATTGCATAAATTATTTCAATTTCATGGTGCTAAATTTTGTTTGTTTGTTTGTTTTATACATGGATTTCCTGCCAGGGAGGAAAGAACCTTGAGGAAAAAAAATTGAATGGAAAAGCATTTCAGGAATATTCTTCCACGAGCTTCTTAAAACACTGATAAACTTGCTGCTGATTCTGAAATGTCTTTGTATTTTCAAGCTGTCTCTATTTTCCATTAAAAACAGTAGGGTTTCTAAATTTGCTGAAAATATTTCAAATTAATCACATGATATTTTGCCTGAAGCAATTTTTGAGGTATCATTTTTATTGTTTTAACAGAAATGTTTTCCTGGTTTTCATAGTTTTAATGGTTTTAATTTAAAATGAAATAATAAATTTAATTCAGGATGGAAAATCTACTCTTAAAACAGATCCAACTGGAAGATATAAATTGAAGGTCAGAACTTATTTATAGACATTTTAAATTACCAGTGTGAAGCATCATTACTGGGAATGGGAGTGTGCAGAGTCTTACAATCAGGAACTGGGACCTAGAACCAGGAATGGAGGAAAGCGCCTTTTCCACTCCCTCTCTTTTATACCAGAGAGCTAATCAGCTTTACATAAGAAATTGCTTTCCTGGTCATACTTTTAAAAGAGCAAAACTTTTGATTAAGAGATAATCTGGATGAAACAGAGTATTTATGTAGAGAAATACCCTGTCTCTGCCACAGAGGCAAGGCATTTATTGAAATGAGATTTATCCTCAAAGCAGGAGATATTGATCTTGTGCTGTTACACTTGCAGCATTTTTTCTTCTACCAGATGATTGATGCTGGTGCAAGGGATTTTGACGGATGTCAGTGCACAAGAGAGATGGTGGTTTCACGTCATGTTGCTAAACAGCAGGCTGCTGAATAGTTCAGATCACAATTACCCCACCTGGACATCTAGGAAAATTTTAGAAAACAGTGTATCTTTCTTCCACAGAAGAGCTTATCCATTAAAAATACCATATGATAAGGATACTCTTAAATGAGGTTGTTTATGAATACTTATTTATAATAATTTTATATTCTGTCAACAAATTGAAAGAATGTGTTTCTTAGCATTGGAACAATTTTACTAATAAAGAAAAATAAAGCATTCATCCTCAGAGTTTCATCCAAGATTCATGAAGTGTTTCTATGAAGACAGAATGCACTAAGTCTCTAAGGTGGTTTTTTTTTTATTGTGAACTTTATCAGTTCTGCTTGCTAATAAAATTAGCTTTGCTAATAAAATTCTTGATGCACAAATTGAAACGGAGTTTTGTAGGTGCCTGTTTTCCTTCCTATCCGCTTCTCCAGTATGCCAGAAAATGCTTTATTGGAGAGAAAACACTCTTTATTTTTTCTGACTGCAGCTTTAGGGCTAGGTTCTGACTTGCCAGGGTATAACACACAGAGGGAGCAGCTAGGAAGAAAATCCTGCTTGGCTCCCTGTACAAGCCTGGCGCTGGCTGTGCCGTGCACTTAGCATGCTGCCCCTGGCCGAGGTAAAGGAGCAGCAGGGCTGGCGGAGGAGCCAGCCCCATCACCATTCCACTCCTGCAGCTGGTGCTCGGGACCTGCAGCAAGGGTTCAGCCTTGCCCGTGGAAGGAGAAGAAAGCAGAGCCTACAGGTGCCATTAAACTGGGCACAGGTTTGCTTGAGTATCTGTCAATTCCAGAGTGACAAAACTGAGAGATGAATGATGAAAAAATGATGAAGGTAAGAGCAGGATTAACCCAAAGGAAATTTTTTGCTCTTGTATTCTCCTCCTGGATGCTTGGAAAGAAAGTGCTATGCTCCTTTTCATGGACACACTGAGCAAAACCTGTGTGCTCTCCTCCTGCAAGGTTGAGCATGAACTGGCCCACACGGCAGGTCGGTGCTTGCAGTCATGCCATTGGATCAAGCTGCTTTGTAAAGACACCTCTTACGCAGCCCTTGTGCTCAGGTTAGCTGGTGAGAGCGAGATGCAGAGCTCCCTCACTTTGCTGCATCCAGCCGGCGGGCCTCTGTGGAGACGCTTCTGCCCCGTCCTTCTGCTCGGCCATCACAGGCAACGGCAAGGGCAGTGCTCCTCGCTGGATGACATTAACAGAGATGTGTTTCCTTGCAGTTTTCACAAATGCCTGTTTTTCCCCTTCTCTTCCCCCTTCCGTTTCCTGCTGGCCCCGCATCCCGAGCTCCTAACCTCTTGCACACGCACGCACGCGCGATCGCTCCTTCGCCCATGGCGAGGCGCTGCGCCCTGACGCCCGCGCAGCGGGAGCCCAGCCGCTCCCGCCGGGGCGCCGCGTGCGCGAGCCCGGTTCTCACCCCCACCCCTCGCCGTGGGATTTCGCAGCACACTTGCTTCCCAGCTCTCGCACTCAACATGTGCTGCGAAGCGTAGGGGAGTATCCGGGTCTGAGGCCCCGCAGTGTACATGAGGGCTCTTCCTGCCTTGTATTAGTATTACTGCCAGTGAAATCTGTGGCATTTTGATGACTTTGGAGCCCTAGTGCTGAAATGCGCTTCTCTCCGCTTACCCACATGACTCTCCTTTTAGCTTTTTCTCTTCACATGAAAGAGAGGGCAAAAAAAGGCTTTTGATGCTTCTGAGAATATTGCAAGATATTCTCAAGCAAACACCATTACATTTGCTCAGGCTCTTGTTCATACAGACTTTCATGACTTCCAGGATTGACTATTTTAATTTGTTCCTGGTGGTGTTCCAGATTGTTTGCTAAACTGGCTGCAGATGGTTTTGAATGTTGCTGCTGCCAGAATTGTTACTAGGACTTGATCTACAGATCATATTTCTCCAGTCTCACATTCCCTCTACCCTGGTGCCTGTTAAGCAGCATATGGCTTTAAAATTCTTGTACTAACTTAAAAAGCTTGCAGCCGTCCTGATTCTCCCTACTTTCCTGACCTTTTAACTCTTTAGACTTTAGCTTAGGCTCCCAGTGTATCTGCTGCACTGTCCATCAGCCATTCAGAGACAGCATTCAGAACCCAGCGCCAAGCCTGGCTTTGGGATTCACTGCTTGTGAAGGGACTCTTTACTTGGGGTTTTTTTGTTTGCTTTTGTTTGTTTGTTTTTTGTTTCTGTTGCCTGTTAGTCAAATGAATGTCCCACAGTGTATAAGAGTCTTCAGACAGTGTATTAGAGTCCCACACTAAACTTTTACACATAGATGAACAAACACACACACAAAGTCAGTGGATAAAGAGCACACTGCTCCTTTAAAATTAAAAAGAGCTGATAGAAGCAGTTTGATTCCCAGTTGTTTCCAGTAAAACAGAACAGTTTTAATAAATTCTAGTGAGCTACTTGAGTTCCTTCCTAGCTACACCAAGTGAAGAAGGGGAGCTCCTCTATGCACATGGCAGAGAGCAAAGGAGAGCCGTACCTTCTTCTGTTTGCATGACCTTCAAATAATCTGATTCTTGAAAGTTCAGGGGTCTCACTCGTAGATAATTATTGGTATTCTTTGTGTCTTCCCCCCTGAAAAGTGAAAATGCAGACACAGTATTTGGCTCTCTGCTGACACCCAGGACCTGCCGTTGTCTTCCAGCACTGTCAGATGCAGGACCAAGGACTGCAGAATTGACCCAGATTCTTTTCCCACGTAACTGCTGAGGGCATGCATCACAGATGATCATACCACAAACTAAATGCCATTAGTAAAATTTTAGATTTACCCAAATCTATGGGAATGTTATTGGTGACTGCATTACAGCTGAGACTTTAAGGAATGAGATTTAGAAAGAGATCAAGTTCCTAAGACTGGCAGGTATAGGGAATGAGTCTTTGTCATTAACACCTTCAGTCAGGATGGTTGGAAAAAGCGCTGAGATGCAATCAGGAACATTATAGTTTTACGGCTCACTATCAGAGCAGAGCAACTCTGTAAACTTAACTGCTGGCACTCATTTTTGAGGGTCAGGCCAGGGTGAATTCCACTCCTCTTACAGCCTATAGCCACTCTGAAACATCGAGCTATTTCTCTCCATCTGGAAAGAATTCAAAGTGCTCTCTCCTCACCTGCCTAAATCCACAAAAGCAAACCAAGAACTCCTGTGCTTTCCTTGACTGACCATTGCACAGTTATTTCTGAGGAGACACATGATGGTTTCTCGGATCTAGGTAGCAGCAACTGTACAGCTCTCTTTTCCTTCTTAGTCTAATTCTCTTGCTGTGTTCTTCAATCCTTCATATTTTTTTCATTTTATTCTCTGCTTCCAAAAGCTCTCTCTTCTGTTTTACTTTCCTGTGAGCCCTTCTCAATGGAAAGCCTTCACAGCCTTTCCTGTGTCTCTTGCTTCTTCCACAGTAGACCATGGCAACATGTTATATCATCCTTTAAGAAATTAAAAGGGAAAAACTTTAGCAGGAGAAAAAGAAGGAAAGGAAAGAAAAGAAAAAAAGGAAAATCTGAAAAATGATCTCTACTACTTTTTAATTTGAGCAGATTCTGACTGTTATACTTCTGGTTTGCTCTGTCAAGAAAACCTTTGAGGAGGAGAGGGAAGAAGAATGGACATATCAGCACTTCTGAACAATCCTCCTCTCAAGTAAGTTGTGTACATTATGGAAAAAGAAGTCAATGCTCAGATCTCAGACGTTTTGCAGCATAGAATATATTAGGCTTACTTCTCTATGGTAAATTCTTCGATTGTAGTACTGTGTAGAAAGTTCCAGAGTTCTTAGCAGAGCTTATGAGGTATATGGAAAGGAACTATAAGGGGAGGCAAGGAACATGAGACATAGGACATGGGAATTCATTAAAGCTCATGACAATAAATTTTGCAATGTTTCAGCCAAATGACTCACACAGTCCTCAGGTACTCATACAGATCAGTGATAAGTGGAAATGAGTAGCTACTATTCACAAATGTGTGCACTGGTAAGATTAATATAAGAACTACAGGTCTGCAACCTTCCTTTCAAAAGGATGTCAAACAACTACAGAAAATGAAGGAAAAATAGTGATCAAATTATTTGAAAGCCCTGGAAAGTGCTTTCCTCTTTCAAACTTTCTTTGCTCAATGTGAGAAAAGACAGATACCTGAGGAATCTTTAATCAAGCAGATATGGGCATAACAGAGGTTATTGCTAGAAACTGCAGCTCATGGAAACCAAAAGAAGACATGACCTATTCTGAGCAGAGAGGTCAAGTAACCACTGCAATAAAATAACAAAGAAACAGTGGCATTGCCTAAACAAGTCTGAACTCATTTCTGGAAGACTAGCTTTTACTTAACACAAGTTTTTCTTTAGCCACACATATTACTCACATACTGGGCTCAGTAAATGAAGCCTGGATAAAAGGTAGTGTGCCCTGTCATGTGCACGAGTTCTGAATAAAAGAGCTAATGGTCCATTCCGGCTCTAAGCTTTATCAGTTTGGAAGAAGACTTGCTGGATCAGGCCAGGTTTCCGTCACCCTTTGCTTAAAGGCAGAACATTCGTCCTGAAAGATTATTTTTCTCTGCTTTCAAGAGAAGGAAAGAGGAGTAAAACAATCAATATCAATCTTCCTTATGGAGCAAGTTAAAATGCCTTTTAGAAGATCATTTCTTTTTTTTTGGTTGAAATTAAGTTCCTTACTTTTCCTCATAGAAATGCCTAATTTTGGTTTCTTGGCTTAAACTAATATCTTGTCCCGTGAGCACCTATGATTCTTCATGAGAATTGTCGTGGAGATGTCTTTTTCACCATTTTTATGCTACAGTTGGGGATCAATGGGGTATTGTTTCAGTGTGAGCAATTGCTATGGCTCAGTGAGGGAAACTTTCACAAAGGGACGAAATGGAGTGAAATGTAACCAAATCAATCCCCTGTGAGGCCTTGCTACAACTCCTCTGAACTTCAGCAATGTGAAGTCAAGTTGCCCCGGACTCATGTGTTTTATCTACCTATAATGGTTCCTTGGTGCCCAGGATGTTCCGTCAAAAGTCACCAAATCAAAAACCTCAAGAAATATTATTATTTCCTCAAGGTAAAGTTCAGTATTGTGGAACATGCATTTTGTATCAGAAAGCATTCACAGAAACCCCCGGACTAGTTTTATTTAAGAGTAAGAGAACTAAGTTTTAATTGAAAGGGGAGAGTGCCAAATACTAACACCCCCAGGGACAGCAAAACGGATTAAATATGTGTCTAATGTTCTGTTTTTAATCCAAGGGAAACTACATTGATGGCATACATGTTGTTTTAAGATTTTTTTTTTATGCAAACGCTCCTAAGTAAAACAGCATGTTCCTTATCCTTGGATTCCAGTCCCTGGGGTTGCTTTCCTCATGCTCACAGACAGGCCCTGCTGTTTTCTCCATGTGAGGAGCAGAGCCAGTGGCGCGAGGGCTGGAAGCAGCAGCGAGGAGACCTCTGCAGTGGCCCTTGTGTGCACCCGGCCCACGGCCAGGTCACGAGCAGCAGGCGTCGAGAGGGCCGAGTGCCTTCCCACCCCAGCGTGCTCGCAGTTTCCACCGTCTCCCCATGCAGTGTTTGCTTTTCTCCTCTCTGAGCACTGGCTGTGGCAGCGAAACAGGCAGGCCACACTGGGGCCGTGGGAAGATGCAGATGAAAATCTTGCCTGCTTTATAACAGCTATATCAGGACAGTATTGTCTCTAACCTGCTCTCGGATTTGACCGGGTGATACAGTGTGTGGGCTTTGCAGCTGGTTCAGAAAAGTGTAGTCTTGACAAACTCAAGACACGAGATTTCAAGGAGACCACAAGTGCTACTTGCTGAGTAGCAAAAGGCAAGTGCCTTTTTCATTGCTGCTTTAGGAAATAACACCTCTTTAGACAAATTTTCATTATTAGTAGATATCAGTCTGCCCAGAAAGATGTACCTCGAGAGCTAAATCTCTTTTTAATGCAAGTCTTCAGTACATTTTATGCTTGACTGTCTTAAATACCTTTTAATTAAACTAGATGTTCCCAGATAATATTTCTTGGACAGACACAAATTACATACAGTAGCTAATAGTTTAAAGAACATCATTCTGAATTTCCGTTCACATTTATGTATCCACCAACAGTATGATCAGATGGTCATCAATACGTCTTATTTTCTGCTGTAGCTGATCCTTCTTTTTCATAAAATGTGCCTTTTGTTGTTCCGTATACTATAATAATGGTGAAAGTCTGAAGATGAGGAGCCATTGAGGTTGCCTTCACTACTGAAAGTACATTACTAGGGATTTCAGATCCCTGTGCCACGAGGGAAGTCCGCAGCTCTGCACCTCAGAGCTCTAACCTCCTGACAGTGACGGACGCAGTGCTGCAATGCAGCCGGTGGCTTATGGAGATGTGGATCAGAGTCCAGATCCCCCAGGTAGCTCTAACTTCTAAATCATTTTCGATTTGCAGGATAGATTATGGCAGTGCTAATGTAATAACTGCTATATCAACTATACTCATTAAGTTACTGGAATATACTGCATATTTGTATGTATGTATGCACAGCTTTTTTAGTGAAATTCATCAGATGCTTAACTAACATAGATTTAGATACAGTGCCACAGTTTCTGATGATTCTTATTTCCTAGAAAAGCTGATAACTCTGGAAAATCTCTTTTCTAGATAATTTTAATGATGAAAGACACCTTTGTCATCTGAGGTGTTAAATACCCCTCAAGAAAGTCACATATAAAAGCAGTCAAAATGAAATCTGAACCTCTTTTGCTGTATAGAAGGGCAGAACTGAGATCACATTAAAAACACAATGCTGTTCTGTAAACAACATTTTGAGAAAAAGCAGAAACTCCGAGGAAAACTCATCCATCCATAACAAGCAGGCTCTCATCAATGAATACAAAACCAGAGAGGCAGGAAAGACTGGCAAACCATCGGTTTGCTCTTACCATTGATTTGTCGATGACTAGCTGCAGAGTACTGTGTGACAGTAAGCAACAAATACTTAATGTTTGTGTCAAGCAGTCCAGTGAAATGGTCAAAGACAAGCCAAATTATTTACAGGAGGCTTTCAGTGTGGCAAAGGCATTCAGAATGACTTTGCCAATAAGCGAGTAAGTTCTGCTGGAAATGTTGTAAGCAATATTCTCAAGGAGCCATCCTTATTTCACCATACAAGTTTAGTGACCCAGTTTGTCTGCATAAATGCTTTGGGTTTACTTTCTGACTTTTGATGTCTCTCAAATGCTTAGGAACACAGGTTTGGAACAGTCGTCTGGGGATGTCACATCTGGTCTCTAGCAGCTACGTGTATTACGTATTTCCTTTCATAAAGGCACCTTTAAAATACAGTATAGAGGTAATAAATCTTGAAGTCACTATGACATTAAAAATATGAAATGGAGCGAAAGCTCCTGAGTAGCAACGTCAGAAGGAAAAGTAAATGTAGCAGTTCTCTACCATGTGCTATGGACAGCTATTGCCCATTCAATCTGCAGTGCTGCAGGTACGCTGAGAGAGGAGGCAGGAGAGCTGCAGTGACTGCGGCTTGCTACCAGACCCGCTCCTGGATTCAATCAGAGCTGCCATCTTTGTGACAGGGGTTTCCTGGGCAGCGCTCCGTATGCCGGCACCCCCAGATGGCCTCCACATGCCCTGGAAGCGCGTCCCGTCGGCAGCGTGCCTGGCGCACCGTGCGTGTGCTGTGCAGCTGCGCACGCGTCGCTGCTCGGAGGGATCCAGCTCTCGTTGCATTTGTGCTGCCGTCTGCACAACGTATAAACTACCGGGGAAACCAGGCGTACGCCACATGTCACCGTGTAGGATTTCTGGCTGCTTTTGGATATCCTACACCCTCAAATCAAGCCTGGAGGAAAAGGAGGACGTGCCTTGGGACACCTAGCCAAAAGGGGAACATTCATTGTTAGGTCTGATCTGCACCTCTACTTGCATAGAAGCTGGGAGATACCTCTTGTGCATGCACATACTGTGGCACAGACAATGTAAGCAAAACCTCTATTTTGTTCATGCCGTGGAAAAAGTAAGCGTTTCCTATGCAGCTCCTGACCCAAGCTGAAAATGAGATCATATCAAAGCAAAAATGCACCGTTCAAGCAAAGCAACATAACTCCCAGAGGCATAAAGCTTTGGAGTAAAATAAAACCACATGATCCCCATTCATAAAAGCAGCCTTTGGTGGCATTTGCTCTGCCTTTGGCTTGCAAACATTCACGTGTGAAAGCTTTTGTTCATGAGGGTATCTGTAGGACTGTGAATACTCCTGCACATATATGCTGGGTATTAAAAATCTATAGAGGTATGCAAATGTATGTACAAGTAGGTATTTACCTGGAGGGTGAGTGACCACCTCAAATGCCTGTGTTAGGCCTCATATACATTTGATGACCAAAAGCAAGGTCGGAAGAAAAGAGCTAATAATGAAGAGCAAGTCATAGAAAGCACTATTTTGCAGACTTACTTGATGAAATATGTGAAAATCAATTCTGTACTTGGATAAAGCAGTATCTAGGAAAGAAAATATATGAGAAGTGATTTATTTCTCATAGTGATAGACATGCACAGTTTTCAGCAGTGTAGAGATAAAATGTTACTGCTCATAAGCAGACATCCTTGAAAGATTTGCGGAAAAGAAAACCACGATAAAAGTGTAGTGAGCATTTTTGCCAGCGAGAGAAGCTCTTGCAGAATGTTCCTTTCCCCTGTCGTTTCAATGCAAGCCCTAAATGTTATTCACTGACACGCAAACCAGCGCTGACATTTTAAAGCTTGCACAGCGCACATGCATCCAGCTCCCCGAGGAGAAGCCAGGCAAACACCTGATGCCTGCAGGGAATTTCGCCGTGGGTGCCAGACAGCTGCTGCCCATCAGTGCTTCCAGGTGTGCTTATTGGACTGGGAGGTCGTTCCAGCTGCAGACACACTCCTAGCAGGGGTGCAGGCAGGCTGGGGAGGCAGGGACGTGTTCTGATTTTGCTGCTTGGGCTGGCTTGCTTTTGCCCTCATTTAGAGCACCTGGCTTGTTGCAGGATGCAGATGTTTGCTCTGTTGCCCAAGAACCAGCACTTCATTCCCTTTATAATGAGCACCGTGACCTGGGGGAGTTATTAAATCTCTGGTTCAAAAGAGTCTAGTTTTCCTCTTTTTGTTTCTCAGCTGACAATCTAAAGTTCACAAATAGATTAGTGGAAGGAGTATATAGAAATTAAAAACTTAATTTTCAATCTCCTCTGAGTAAAATCTAATTGACAATGTGAATTATAGCTTGTGCTGTTCCTTGCTTCTTTTCTCTTTGGGGAAATCCCTGGTTATAGTTTTGCTTTGTCCTTTACTATGATTTTCCAAGACTATATTTAAACATTATTCTGAAGCAACTTCTGGAGTCTGAAGCAATCTTAGGACCACTGCAGTGCTGGTGTGAGACCAGGCAATACTCAAAATTGAAGAGATTACACCTTACTCAGGAGACTAGATACCTTTTTTAAGGCCATCAATTTAATTAAAAAACACAGACACTATATTAGCAGCAAGCTTATGGATAACCATATGCCAGTCAAACATAATGAAATACATGCAAATGCTGGATGGTATATTCTTTTGTCTCTGAAATGAGCAATCTCAGTGAATATTTTGCACTCCATGGAGGGGGGATTTATGTATTTATTTGTTTTTTTTTTATAAAAAAGGGTGCCTATCCAAGTGTGTACCTTTTGAGTAATAAGAAAGGTTATAAATAATCCATTGACACCAACGCTTTCTTTCTAGTTTATGGTTTGGCATTCATATCTTCCATCAGAGATGTCTGAATTTTGCAAAGTTGACCTTAAATTGAGATGCCCCCTTTTTATAAATACATTTTTGCTTTTGGAAATTATTTGTACTGAAGGGGAGAAAACTCATGAAACCGAAGCCCTGGAGAAAACCATTTAAGCTCAAGTAATGCTTTCCAACCTGTCTAAACTGGTTTGTTTTCCTTCTGACTTCATTCTGGATCATTGTCACCCATCCATTCAACCTTTTCTACTTGAGGAGTCAGGAGATGTGAGAACATTTGCTCTTTGCTTTGCTGCAATGATCAAGAGTCATGGCAGGGGCTGGAGACCTGTTATTTTGTAACAATTCCCATGACTCTCTGAGACTCATGATAAAAACAAACTAAATGTAATTAAAGAACAACTTCACATACAAGAAACATGCAAATAACACAATATCTAGAAAAACAAAACAAAACCTCAGAGTGTGAATCAGGTATACAGAAAACTGTAGAGTTAATCTTTACATTTCTGAAACATGCATTTGAAATATAATCTGAAAAAAAAAAAAAAAAACAAACAAATCCTTAAGGATGTCACCAATATATGACCTTAATCTCATGCTAAATGGAAGGAACTCTACAGTTCTTTTATCCTATGGAAATATGATTTGATAATATTGGCAGGTCCTCACTTGGCAGCAATTTTTGATACATTTTGATACAACTGACTTCACATGCAGAAATTACTTTTAAAATCAATGTATCTGACTAATTTCTTTTTTTTTTTCCTTCCTGAATATGATCATTCTTCATTCAATGATTGCTATTGCTAGTGTTCTCAGTTGCCTCAAAGACATGCCATTGTTTCTGATTAAAGTCTGTTCTTTCAAATACGTTTGGGTAACAATAGCAATCTGAAAACCTCAGAGCATTCTGTAAAAGAAAAAAAACCACTTCCATTTTAAAATGAATTTCACCTAAATACTCAAAAATAGTCCTAGTGTGTTTTGATTAGCATGAATCTAAATCTGAAACGTCACAGTTATAGAACACTTCAATACCCTGACATTTGCAATCCTGTATATATACACAAAGCCTATTGGCCCTGTGAAAGATGATTTGTGGCTATCTAGTCTATGACTTTTTTCATGGCCAAAAATTCGTCCTTTTTTTACAAGATTACAAAAGGAAAAAGAGAGATCACATTTGAGGTAGGCTAATAACAAAGTATATATGTTTCCCACAACGGAACCACAGGATGTCACTGTTTCTCTTTCACAAGAAACAACCATGACATGAAAACAGACCAGATTCTTCTTAAAATGATAGAAATGCACAGAAATGACATAAAATGCACAGAAATTAAGTCAGACATTTCCTTTTGTATGTGTGAGTCAACCTAGGCAATGTGTTGCCTATGTAGCATAACAATTTAATATTCAATTCAGTCTCATAATGTACCAAGATTGATATATTTTTGGTACATGCCTCCAGACAGAACTGACACCTATCAATATGTCCCATATTGCATCAAGTCAGGCAGAGCTGAATAGAGTTCAAGACAAAGTTGGTATAAGACATTTAAACTTCTTGTAGCCTTCCTTACTTAGCACTGAATATTTTGAACATTTAACACCATTTGTAACCACAAAGCTGGATCTTGAAAAAGAATTCTGCTTTTTTGAGATTTATCAATTTTTTGAGATATGATCCTTCTGGAGGATCAGTCATTGCCTTTGAACCTAGGGCTGCTGCATCCCACCTCAGTGGGATCCCAAAAATGCCTTAGAGGAACTTCAAGAGGACCGTGTGCTTCAGGCAGCAATTTTGAGGAGGCTCTGAGGGCATTGCCATGTAAAGTCCTTCTCCTACGGTCGTCTTGATGCTTCCTATTGCACATGGAAGTCTCTCCTCATTGCCAAGGATACCAAGGAACTCTCCTTCAAATTTTCTTCCAAAGGAAAGAATCTGAGTATTTTAATGTGCCAAATCCACACAAGCAATAGCAATGCTGTTTATTTACTTACTGTTGGCTGTCTATTTCACTTTTAGTTATTATATGTATTTTGGGGGGGCAAGAATCTTGTTCCGCGTGAATTTCTTCTCGCTCCTGAGCACATTGCTTGCACACAATAAATAAAGAAAGCACTGTATTAGTATAAGCATCATCTAGATTTTTCTCATACTTTATGGCCTAGAGCATCACTGTAAAGAAATGCTCTAGGGGATACTAGGGCTCTCTGATATTTCTGGAAGAACTGTGTAAAATGGAGGCATTTGGGCACACTTTACTCGCCTCACTGATTTCCGTCTTCCTCTTCCCACTGCTTCAGTTGAAAGGGACTCTTCTATTTTCATTCCTTTTGTGGGATGACATGTGAAATATATGAAGAATGTGTAGGAAGATTTTTTTCACAAACGCCAATTTCATCCTTGCAGCCAACTAAGATCTCGAACTGAATCACACCCCATCTTCTATACGTCTGAAATAATTTCCATGCTATTCTTTAAAATGGTAGCCAGGAGCCAGTGGGAGGCGGGTGCACTGACATGAAACAGAAGAGAGTGAAGAACCTGAGGAAATCTTTCTTCTAAAGTCAGGACTAGATCATCTGGCATCTTTCTGTATCTAAAAACTGGTATCACCGAGGAGCTCCTAAAAATAATTTTGCTTTAATCTACATTATAAACAATGAGGATACTTTGTGTGAACCAGCCTCACTAGCTCTCCTTCCAAAACAGAGCAGAGCGAGCAGTTTGGGGTGAGAGATTGTGTGGTGGTTAGCAAGACATATGGTGTGCAGCAGAAGGACCATACTGGATGCTGTTAAGGCAATGGAAAAATTCCCTCCCACATCAGGGGATCCAAACTTGGCCCATAAACATTTGCTTTATTTAACAAGCCATAGCACAAGTGATTTTCCATATGCATATATGTGTATATAAAGGTCTTTACCTTACAGAGGAGTTATGAAAGCCATTGAACACTGCCATGCCAATGGCATCTGTATTGCCACAGAAATCTGAAGTACTTGTGGGGGCAAATATATGGAGATTAAGGTTCATATAGCAGGTCCCTAACCCAAATAAATTTTGGCAAGCACTTTCTGGAAAATTTACCACTGAGGTTTTGAGAAAAATTAGCTGAACTACGCAGGGCTTTCCACAGGCTGGAGGATGGGGTGGCGATGCTTTTCTGCTGATAGGAAGTGACTGGATGACAAAGCACACTCACTGCACTGCCTTTGCTGCCGCCACACCTGGGGGTGCTGCCATAAGTTACTCAGTGAGGTCACTCTCGTTGGAGCTTCTCTCCAAATAAGTTGTGACTCTTCATTTACACTGCTGGCAGGGGATGCAAACAAACATACCAGGTTCACTAATTCACCACGAATTCTTAATTGTCACTTTGCTCTAAGTGAAAGGAGAGTCCTCTTCAGAATATAGGATAGAGGATCCTTATAGATCAAAGATATGACACCATTGGGGGGTGAGAGGGTTACAGAGCTCACCAGTCTCTTCTTCTCAGTTTTACTGAGGCTTTTTTTTTCTTTTTTCTAGCTTCTATTTCATTTTAAATGAATAAAAATAATTTGTAGGTCTTAGGACCTCAGGGATACTGAAGCCTGCAGCAGATTTAAGCATACTTACCACTTCAAAGTGAGCTGGGCTTTCTCTTAGAGCAGACTAGTTAGCACTTCAGGGGAAAAAATCCAGGATTTTTCTCACCGGAGATGAGTGTGGAGGAAATGTATTTGGCTTCCAGCAGAAATAAGGTGGGTTTGAATTTTTTAGAGAGAGATATATATATACACATATATATATATATATTTTTAGAGCTATTCTTTTTGATATCCTCTCATTCCTCTGTTGTCCAGATAGTAACAATTCCAGTCAATACTGAGTTCCAGCACTCAAAATAGCTCTGAATTTGAGCAGAAGGACACTCGGAGGGATGTTCTGGCACTGGTAATTTTCAGGATTTGTGGAGAGCTGCAAAATTCTGATCTAAAGAGGGAATTCTTGCAGTTGTTCATTGTGTTATGATGGCACTTGCAGATGGCAGGAGAGATCTGTGTTCAGCTGTGCTCTGTACCCCTCTGCAGGGCCACATGGCGGTACATGTGAAGTAGAAGGGAGAATCTGAAGCCGCTGACTTAGCAATTTAGTTGTCTTTTATGTGTTATTCTGATCATAAAACAAATAAGAAGCTTTGACTAAAACACTACATTTTATTTAGAAGACTGGAGAAAAGAGATCATTGGATTTTGAAACGTTAGGGTCGTCTCCCTTTCTGTCAAGCTGGAGCGGCTGTACTGACTCTTGGGGGCCACACGTGCTGATTGCTGCCTGCCTGGGAAGTTCTCCCAGAACTTAGAAGACAAAATAGTGTTTCACGTGGCTGGTTTGTCAGCAATTCCCAGAGAGGGGGACTTAGGAACCTGTGTACTTGGCATACCTGCAGGATAAAGCAGCAGCAAAGAGGAAGATGTTTTCCCACATCTTTAAAGCCATAAGCCAAAGGAGTTAAACGGTAGGTGTTGAGTCCCTTCATGACTCTAGCTCAAACTAAATATTTCACAGTTTCCTTTTCTCTAATATCAAGACTTTGCTGCATCAGTAAATGATGTCCTAAAAAATAACTCCTGTTGAAACGTCTGAAAATCTGAAAAATGGAATCTCTCTTTCATTGAACAAGCTCAGTTCTATGCTTGGGACAATCATCAAGGCACAAGGAGAATACAGTGAATGTCCTGGTTCATTTTAAAACACATAGAGAAGACACATTAACAATTTCTCATATTTCTCTTTACTCTGAGGTATACAGGTCACATTTCTGAAGATCAGAACTTCCACAGGCTGCCTAAAAGGGACAGATTGTGTAGAAGAGAAAGGGATGCATGGCTTTCAGATAATACTGAACAAAGTCTAGCACTCAGTGATACCATGCTCATTTATTTTATGGTTTGGATGTCTTCAGGTTCATTAAATAAAGACTGGGAAATGCTCATTCTTAGATTTATTATTCATTTTCTGATACAGATATACATAAGAAAATACATCTACTATTCCAGTTTGCCACAAATCTAGAAAACAAAAGCAATCTAATGCCTAGATAAATTCAATGATCAGCAAAACTAGCTTTCCTCCATTTTCAAGGCTTTTCATACAAGACCCCAGCCTTTAAAAGGCAAGCACGGCACTGGGAAGATCATTAAAAGCTCTTCTCTTTTTCTTTTTCCTTTGACCCAGTGGAGGAAGCAGATTCAAAGGAAAAGGTTTCCCACAGGGAAAAATTTATTCTGTCAACCTCAGAACTACTGGAGTCTGAGTTCCTACTAAGTTGTATGAGATTGGCTTTTGTGTCTGGGAAGGTGCTATTTCCATTGACATTTGGAGGAATTTTGTGCTTTGTTTTATTTTCATTTTGTTCCCTGTAGTGTCCCCCTCCAGAGCACATTCTCTAGTTGTGTTTGCATCAGGGAACTTGTAGATTCTTTGTCTCCTTAACTGATCATATTCCTTAAAGACTTTCATTACTTTGAGACCTCAGAGTTTCTGACAAATTCAACTGAAACGATCCATAACTTGCAAAAATTTGGATGTCTGAGAGAGAAGATAGAAATATAAAAAAACCTGCGGACACTGCTGCAGGAACCCTGACTTCTGGAGGGCAGCATCTTCTGCCCTTCCCTGCAGTGTAGCCCTGGTTTGTGACTGGTGAAGAGGATTTGAGGACACTTTATGAGATACAGGTGTTCATGTTTGTATGGGAAATGGAAAAAAATGCAAAAGTGACAAATAAACAGAGGGAGGAGGTGAACCCCTTGGGCTATCATCCAGAATCACCCCAGGGCAGCCTTGGAAAGACTGGCATTGCAATCCCCTGCTGCTGAAACCATGTGAACCCAACACTAAACTGCTGAACCCAATGTGAAATACTGGGTGTTTCATGGCATGAGAGACACACTGCACACTGCTGACTAATGCCACAGTCTGAGGGATCAGCATCAAACAGAAGAGAAGAGGAAAACCCAGCGGCAGCCCCCACTCACCCCAGCTGTGCTCTCTTGGCTCCACTCTGAACGTGGTGATTGTGGGCTGGCAAAGTTGCTGTAGAAAATGAGATCTGGAAAATTTAAAAACTGTTTTGAGTGAATTCTGTTTATTAAACACCACTGAGACCTTTTTTATTAATTTTCAACCCTTCAATAACTTGTTTTCCAACAGCACAAAATCACCCACCTCTTCTTCAGATTTAATTAGGCCATCAATTAAGTAAATCACATCTGCTTGTCCTTTTCACCACGGCTCCCCATGTACAGTAGCTCTGGATACTTTACAGTGTAGATCCACACTGGCAAGGCAGGATTGGCACGGCTCCCACTGCTCTTGCCACCCACTCTCTTTTCCCAAGGATGCACACAGATGCGGCAGGGTTGAGGATCACTTCTGGTGCAAATGAGCTGGGTCTAAACAAGGGAGTTACTCTTGGCTGAAAACCCCTTAGCGCGTGCAAGTATCAACAAAATCAGCAATGAACACGATCAGTTTGCATGACTGTGTACTCAGGCTAACGATGAAATAGGTGCCTGCGCTTAAGCGGCTGGCAGCCTTTGCAGTGCTCTTCTCCATAACACTATTTGCTGCGCACAAATTTTCCTTAATATGGAGAAGCACCCTGTGTTTTGATGGCAATGCAGGTGTGAGCTCAGGCCTGGTGTGTTGGCAGGATTTGCCTCCTCCACCCTTCAGCCCCACCATGATGCTGGCAGGTGAAGCTCAATGTCTCCCACCTCCCCAGCTTCTCAGTCCCACTCATGGTGCTGGGATGTCCCAGCAGAGCAGAGCAGAGCAGAGCAGAGCAGAGCAGAGCAGAGCAGAGCAGAGCAGAGCCCAGCCTGCAGCTGCCTGCCACTGCTCCTGCTACTGCAGCACACCCCGTTCTGCCACTGCCCCGTTCACAGCAGGGTTGGCCCTACCTAGGGGGCTCCTAGTCAGGTGTTAATCTGGATCAGCCTTATCTAATATCTCTTAAACTACTATCAGTGCAGATGGTACCAATAAATCCTGAATCCTCCTGGGATGAAGCTAATCCCTGCCCAGATGGGTAGAGATTGTTCTTGTTCACTGGGTAACTTTCACTTCCATATCTCACAGATTTGGTTTTTCTTAAATTCCTGGACACAGCTGGAGGAAGAACTTCTAAGTGAGTGAAAACTGCAAATTCCCATTTCAAGAGTTCAGGTCCTAACACTTCTGAATACCTTACACAGTCATTAATTCCAGGAAAATATAAGTTCAGAGTAGTGAATGTAAAATACTGCTACTCAAATCTCACCTCTCAGAAAGAAGTGGGCTTACTGGAGGTGCTTCCCATACTCGGACATGTCACCTAACATGAAAGGCAGTGTGTAACTGCTTGTTTGAGATTAATTTGCTTGTGGAACATATTAACAAAGTGTTTATTATTGAAGAAGGCAGATTTTAAAAATATTCACTTAAAATCTCAAAACAATTGGATGAGTCATTTTAAAATTATACTACACTTTCAAAAAATCTAAAGAAGTTTCACGTTTCAGTTAGGAAATGGCTATGTTAAGATTTCATCCATTTCATTTTGCTTATTTGCGCACACACTTTGAAGTCGATTAGTTATTTGACCTTACAGTCCGCGTGCCAAACCCACCTCACTTGATGAACAGGATCGCTTGCTCTGGAGTAGAGCTATGAAGGTGTACTGAAGGGGGTGTAGGGAAGTGGGCTGTTATCAAGGGGATCCTTGCATGATTTGTTAGAGAATTTGGAAATCTGATGAAGGGGTTGCAGGCAAAGGAATAGCAATTTCATAAATAGTTTAATGAAATGCAAATTTAGGTGGCCAGATACACAAGGTTCCTATGTGGTGCTAGGCAAGTCATGTAAAGCCTTATGTGAGCCTCACCAACCTGTCCTCTCACTGCTTTCTGCATTCGTAGTACAGCTGCTGATGGTGATGCTGCTGGTGAGCAGAGAGGCTGGTTCATTGGAGCCATGACTGAGCAGGACAGGGGCCAGAAACTGCTGAGTATTCTGTGGCACCAGGGCCTCTTCATCTCCAAGGTGCATCCAGACAAAGGGGCTTGGATTTAAATAAGCTTCAGCTTTTCAGGGGTTAAAAAGGTGATACCACAGGAATACTATGAAACTACATGTAGTAATGCCTGTGAAGGAACCAGAAAGAAGTGCTCTGTGAGAATTAAATATGTGTTCAATGACTAACTTGAAAGGTGCGTGTTAAAATAGTCCCAGGAGTGCCTGGTTACGTACTGATGTGGAGCATTAAAACACTGAAGGTACTAAATGGGACAGGGGTTCCCAGAGGGAAGAACGTGTGATTGCTTCATTAGAGTGTGCTACAACAAACTTGCGTGGCGGGTGCTGACCTCAAAGGGACACCTTCAAGGGCAAGATCTGCACCTTCAGTGCCCCCTTTGGCAAGAACCCAGACCCACATGGCGCTGACTAACTCAGGGACCATCTAAGGACACTATCCATTTTCTGTCTGGTTTTGGAGGTAGAAGGATGGCAGCCGCAGGACAGATGCCAATCAGGTCTCTCCAGCACCTTCTGGAGAGCAGCAGGAGATGCTGTGAGGAGGAAGCGAGCTCCCCTGGGAGCTGCACTGTGCTAACGGTTCCCGGGCTCGCCGCAGTGCTCTTTTGGAAATGATTTCCTCCCCCATTCTAATCTTCCCATCCTATCTTGAGGTGGTGCCCAAGGATCACAGGTGCCCAAATGGCACACAATGGGAATGTTACCACCAACTGAAAGAACATAAAATAGTGTTCTCTTGCCTTCTCTTTTGTCACAAGAAACACGTTTTCAGCAGTCCTTACAGTTCTGATGAGAAAGGTGTGAGAACACCCACCTCTCCTGCATTTCTGGGTGCAGGAGTTCAGGACCAGCTCACAGAAGAAATTTAAAGTGTCTTGCTTGCCTTTACCCTTATTATTTGTCTCCAGACTTATTTTTTAAAGTATCAGCAATAAAATATTCTGAGAGGATGCACCCAATAGGAGCTAACACAAAATTTGGAGTTAAAGGTGAGAGAGAATAACTTTTAATGGCATTGCCTGACCCTTATTTTTTGCACCTGTAAATAAAAATGGTGCACAAGCGTCGACCTCTTTGGACAACATTAGGTCTGTTTTCCCCTCTGAATCAATCCATTCATCGTGCGTTCTCTCCCGGCCACAACTGTGCCTGGCTGAACTTCTCCTTGTAAGGTTGGGCTCCCCGAGACCATCTATTCCTCTGGCCAGGACAGCGCTCTCCAATACAGTGAATTGCACAAAAGCTCACAATTGTGTAACAAGGATCAGTAAATCCAAGGTCTCTTCAGGTTAAGCTGATTCTGAGACACATCCTGTCACGATTAAAAGCTGGTTCTCTCTCTTTTTTTTTTTCCCCCTGCCCAGGAGGCTAGTACAACTCGTGTTCTCAAATCACCATATCCAGGATGGATTCCCAGTCTCACTTTTATGAGGTTTTGTGTGTAATCTGGATATCTTTCACCTCAGTCCAGATCCCAGCACGCCAGGGCAGGCTGCACTTGTCACTGCCTCTTCCAGGTGCACCCTGTCAAACGGTCAAAACCTGCACTTCAGCTTTTCCCTGGCGCATTTCAAGTTCCCACCTCAGATCTCCCCACATCAGAATCTTGTATCCTTAAATCAGATCTCTCCCAGTGCCATTTAACACTGCATTTTTATAGAAGCACAGATAGCTTAAAAATTTTCCAGACTTTTCCCACCTGCCTCTCGTCAGTATCCGACTGCCACAGCTTCCTGCCCTGCATCCCTTGCGCTCATGCATTGCTGTGGGAGTACGATGTCAAATTAGTAGACAGATCCAGGTTAAAACACACATAGAATAGAACTCTCTAAATTATTTTTGCCTTTTAAAGTCATATTATTTCCCCAGGTCCTCGGCTGGGAATGCTGGGTTCAGCAGAAGCAGCATCACAACTGCAGAGATGTTGACTCCTGTATTGCCATAAAGTGGACTCCTCTCTCCTTAGCCATCCACTGCCTTTTTGTGGCAAGCGCCTCCACAACTTAACACTTTAATTTAGTATCAAAAAAAATCTGAAGCAATAATAATAAAACAGGACTATGCTTAGTATGCATAGAAGGGTTACAGGCTGTTCTCATATCCTCCTCTCATTAGTTCTCACAATTCTTTTTCTTTGCCTGCCTCAGAAACGAATGTACTTTTCAGACACCAAAATTTATGAGTTACACAAAAACAAAGTCTGTCTCCAGCCCAGATGCTTGTATTCTCCAGAGGTACTTTTCCTGGCCTTTCTCAGCTGCAGAAGGGATGACTGCCTCATCTTTAAATTCCCAGCTGAGTCATGATAAAAATAGTGTGGCACTTGCATTTGTACTAATGCACCTGCAGTATCATCTGTCTTCTAGCTATGAGGCTGCAAATTTCTGCACTTATCTGGGCACGAGTTAAAGGAATTGAAAATTAACAAACAAGTTCTGAAACGCTTATGACTCTGCACCTACAAAACATGTCTGCAACTCTGCAAACTCTGCAGATGCTGGGGAGAGGGTGGAAAGTGTATGTCCTGGAAAGTCCTGAGTAATGAGAAATGCCTACAGCATTATGAAAAATATTTAGATTCACATTCTTTAGAACTGCAAGATTTTAAACTTTAGGCTAGTCTCCAAAAAAACAAATCTGCTTGTGCTATGCTAGTTACATGGTAATAAATTAGTTTCTGTTCTTATTTTTTTAACGTTCAGCTCTTTTTATGGTTTTTAGTTTATTAAAAAATTCTACTTTGGAATGGTGTCTATTCTAGCTTTCATTGGTAATTTCTAATTCTAGTTTTATCTCTACCACCAAAGTTTATAATTTTTATAGCACTTTAAATGGATTATCACTCTATTGTGACATAGCAAGATATTAATCTTGTATATTTTTGTTTAATATTCAGAAATAAATAGTTGTTGAAATTTGCATTCAGCTTGATTCTGTCTCATCAGTGATACCATTCAATGTCATTGGTATTCTCCCACTCAGCTCAGCCTTCAGTCATGGGTCTATTCCAGTTCTGACAGCTTCATATAGCTCTCCCACTGTATCTACCAGCCAACCACATAGATTTGACTGATAATACTCAGCTTTTGGTTCTAATATCATTTATTGTTAATTAAAACAACCCACTGTTTCTGTGACTTGGCCTGAGAGCATCTCCAAAACAGGTAGCTTACTTTGGAGTCTAAACCAAATGGAAAATGGAAAAGAATTGAATACATGGGAAAATTCATTTCCTCCTTTGTCTTCTTAACAATCTAATTGCTTGCTTTGATGTTTTCTGTTTACCTATTTAAACTTGATGCATAAATTATGAATAAATTGTAAATAAACTTACAGTTTAAATGGATGTGGATACACTGTTTTGGTGGGTACAATAAATGGATATTCAGCTTATACCAACAAAGCCTGATCGGAAAAAAACCCACCCAAATACCAGCTTCGTGGGCAATTTAAATGTGAGTCACAATCTCACAATCCCCTCCAAGTTAACAAACTGCATTTTAGCACTGGGTTTGGTAATTACTGCATTCATACCTTAGTAATTCCAGGCATTATGGTTGGTTGGAACTCTTCTGAATAAATAACAGTTTGCCACATTCGTAACAAAAACATTATTCATTAGGACTATTACATATTAGCAGCACTGAATAACATTTGGCAATTGCTTTGGGTATACATTACTAAAAAGTCCATAGACACATACAAATTGCTTGGTGTGCTAAAATAAAAAAGGGCAGTAATGAAACAGCAGACTGAGTATTAAGCTCCAGGACTGCAGTTTTATTCTGCAAAATGTTCCTCTTGCAATGTGTAAACATCTTAGAAACTTGTACATTTTCAAGCTATTTAATGGTTGTTAGTTATAAAACCTGATTTGCGTCTGCTTCTGGGTATGCCTGCTTCTGCAAAGGGCTTTACGTGCAGGCTGACCTGGTCAATCCATTTTCACTCACGACAGCAGTAACCCCTAAGGTCTCCAGCGTCTTCTGAACCCAGGTTCCCGTGGACAGTTGTCATAAAAAGATGCTCTGAAGACAGTAGCCGTGTGGGTGCTATGACTGGTAGTGCTGACTGGCAGAGCAGTGGGAAGTGCACAGGTAGCACGGGAGGCTTCATGGCAGCTCCCCAGCAGGCCCCTCAGATAATTTTGTGTCTATAAGCGGATCTGGATTACAGGAAAAGAACCAGGACTCTCCAGGATGCCCGGGAAACAACTGCTCATAGGACAGACTTAAATTTTAGCCTCTTCTCAGAAGAGGTGTGGCCAGAAAGAAAACCAAGTTTTTCTGTACTAGAAAAATTTCCTTTATTGCAAACGTGATTTCATGAAAAAGAAAAATAACTCTAACATGAAACTTCTCAGGGTCTCATTGTAATATGTGGACATTTCTAGATCATTTGTATGCCAAACTATGAATGGTCAGATGGAACTGTCCTCTCAAAGAACAGAAAAATAAACAGCACACCTCATAGAAATGCTTAAATTCCATATCAGTCTAAAAGACTTGCCCCAAAACTTATAGAAAGTCATTGAACGAGCAGGAGGGTGAATTTTGTTATAGTAAGTCCTAGTTTTATGGCCAACATCTTGAGCTCACACATTGAAACCTGCACATAGTCTATGGAAATCCAAATCATTTCCAAACCATCGGCTTTTAGTTCTGTCTTTGCTTTCAGTTCTGTCAGCTAGAGGATTCATTTCAATCACTTAAAGGTAGAATAAGGATCAGGAGTCACAGATTGCTATCTATGTTATCCATCACTGTGACAGTGTATAGGAAATGAATCTGCAGTAAAGCCTACTCCCAAATCAAATGTTGGGAAGAATAAGGGGAGAAGACCAGAATGCTTCTTCTTGTGGCAGTGTTCTTAAGATAACTTACAAAAAAATAAGCAGTAGTAAGCCTTAATGTGACTTCTGTTTCATTGATACAAGAAGAAATATTGAGTGCAGGGAAAGATTAAAGAAAAAAGTATAGAAGAAAGGAGGAACCACACCCAGTTGTTTCTTTGCTCAGGCTCACGGTAACAGTCTACAGGTAGAAAATGAATTTGGGTAGCAAAAATGACAAGAAAAAAAAACCCTTTTTCTATGCTGTTTTTCTCAATTTTTTTCTCGTATCTGTTAAGATCACAGAATTTCACAGAATCACAGAATGGTTGAGGATGGAAGGGACCTCTAGAGATCATCTAGTCCAACACCCCTGCTCAAGCAGGGACACCTAGAACACGGGGCAGAGATTTGCATCCAGTCTGGTGCTGAAGATCTCCAGAGATCTTTGAAGATGCTTTCAGGACAAGCAGGATTTTCTCTGCTCTTAGAAAAACAATGTGAAACTGGTTCTTCAGTGTCCCAAGGCCAGTTTTGAAGCAGGCAGGTATCAGAAACATGGTGATTATCAAACAAAACTTTCTTCTTTGTGCTGAAGTTCTAGTTTGCTCTTGTCATCAGTAGTACACATAGCAAATGAAATGTGTCCATATGCCTCACTGAAATCTCTTGATGTTGTCTTGCTGGCTTGACCTTGGTGTTTTAGGGAGTCTCTAGGAGAACATGGAAATTCACATTTCCTAACTAACGCTCAATTTCTTAAGAAATTTTATAAAGTTGTAGCAACTGAAGATACTTGCTTAGCCCTGGGAGGAAACACATTAGCTCCATAGCAGAGTAGTAATCATAAAAGGGACGGAAATGTGATAGAGAGTTGTGATTTATTGCCTTTGCATGTCTAGTGTGAACTGAAATTAGCACATTCTTATATGGCTTTCAGTGATGAAGTATTTAATTACTGGGAATAATTCAGAATATATTTCTATATTTCTATATATTCTATATTTCAGAAATGGATATAAACTTGCTTTTCTGTTTAAGTTACTTGAAAGTCTTTTTGCTTTCTATCAGCCAGTTTCAATAGGAAGAAGAATATATAGTTAAAGCCCTGCTCAGTTCTTCACGAGAAGTCAATGTTTGCATCTGAACTTTTACACTAGCATAATTCAATTCTAATTCATATGTAAAATATTATTCACTCTTTTGCCATGAGGCAATAGAATCAAGAGAACTGATTTTAAATGCAACTGCAAACGGAAAAACCTCCCCATTTCTCAAAAAGGAGGGAGAATGAGGGCAAATGCTTGACCAGATGAGATTGTCCTTAATTTCAGAGTCTTCTTTGAAAAATGGATATGCAACACAAATTTTTGGCATGCAGAGCTCAATTCTTAGTCTCTAAATAGTCTTGGGTCAGTAGGCTGGGAGATGCACAGGTCAGTCTTTGCTGTTCTTAGTGAGGGCTGGCAGGTTGTTTTGAGCAGGAAGCACGAATTAAGCTAGTGTGGTGAACTGTTAAAGATGTGCCTATCAACTTACAAATTTGCAATGCAAAAACATGATGCAGTTTAGGAGGACAGTGGATCTGGCTTATAGTTAGTTTATTTAAGGTGTTTGTTTAAAGATAAATACAATATAAGGAAGCACCAATTGGATGAGCTCTTTGATATTAAAGTCACAGTTCACAGATAATTACAGCACTACAGCAGCCACCTACTCTGCCCCTGGCAACAATGTAACAGTGCTGACCAACAGATAATTAGAGAACAAACTGTCCTGTGGGCATGTTAGTGTTAATGAGCTATCAAAGATCTTTCTCACCTTCTCACCTCCCATCTCTGACACTCTTCAGGTGGCCATTTAACCCGATTGGTTTTACCTGGATAAGATCCCAGAGGCCAAGAGAGTTGAGATCCGTTGCACTCCCCTTTGCAAATAGGGATCATGTCAGCTGTTCCAGTTAGGCTGAGCTTCTGCCTGGAGGAGGAACCTGGGGCAAGAAAGGTGAGTCCATAGACTCTGAACACACGTTTCTTCTGCCAAAGATTTTCAGAATACATCAGTAAATTAGATGAGTACTTGTGAAGGCTGTTGGGCACTCTTATATGTCAGTAATTCCTCAGTTCCTCTTTTTCTCTGAAGAAAATATTGCCATTATTGTCACCCAGAAGAGTCATTCAATCTTAGATGTTTTTGTTGACACAATTCACAGCCCTTTATGCCAATTCAGGGCTTTGTATGATGGTCCCTCCCTGATGCTTTATCAGATTCTGTAGCTCCTGGTGAATTGTCTGGCAGAGCTCTCAGCACAGCAGAGGGTTGAAGGTGCTGCTGCTGCCATGGTAGTCCAAGGCACTGCAGGTTGAGGTTTGTCAGTACTGTAGACATTTTGGTTTAGACCAGCTGCTGAAAAGATGAGGCATCTACACCTTACAGAAGCTCTTCTGTTCCTAACTAAGCACTGTTAGTCATTTGCATGTAACAGGTCTGATAGTTCTTACACACTTATCTTTTGGGGATTTTGTTGTTAACTGTTGTTCTTGTTAACTATTATTCTTGTTATGAAGAAGTAGCCATTAGCAGCTTAGTCCTGCATTAGTATTCATATGAGCAGGTTCTTGGCTATAAGGAGGGTAGTGAAGGATTCACATTCCTTGTGCCTGAGTGACTTGAATGACATTTTCTCTGTTTGGAAGCATCTCCACTTGCAGACTCAGCTTGGGAGCTGAAAGTCAAGCTGTGCATTTTCTGGCTCACACAGCTTTGCCATTAAAACTTGATTACATCAAATTCTGCTCACAATTAAACCCGTTCAAATAAATTTTCTTCTGAGTCTGTGAGGGAATAATTGAAGAAGCTGCATTGGCTCCTGGAACTGCAAAGAATTTAACAATTCTTTTGGTGACATATGAGCTAGAAAAGAAATCATCTTGTTCTCTTGTACCTTTGTCAACACTAAGAGGTGAAAGAAAAAATGTTGTAAAAATTATTTTAGTACTAAATACACTGGCTGTAAATACAGACAGGGGACAAATCTGTCAAGCAAGAAGATGACATTTTTTGACAGTTCCTTTACAGAATAAAGACACATTTTAAGAAAGACACAGGTTTGTGTTGGAAGAAAGAGAATTTTCTTTTTTATACGAAGGAGAGTCAGACTGTCTTGGGACTTGGTTAACTGACAAGCAGAAAATAGGATTCTGAGTAGTACCACAATTCCTCTAGCTTCAATTGGGAGTTGAAGTTGCAGGTAATAATAAACTCTAATTTTAATCACTCTTTTATTAGATCAGGAACAGACCATCGGGGGGTCTAAGTTCTTTCCTTGAATCTTTCCTCAAATCTTTAACTGATCTGAAAAATATTAACTAAATATCAGTTTGATGTTTGTGGACAGCTTGATGCACTGCTCAGTATTGCTTGGCAGTCTCCAGGCCAGGCTCGACACCTAGCACAGGCAGCAGAACTGGCATACATGCTCACATACGGGTAGGGCAACTCTTCATATTATTTCTCACAATGCCAAGACCTAAGAGGACTGTGTAGAAACTGCAGAACACTATTTCAAACAACCTCACTCTTTCAAATAACCCCTTGGCAGCTGAGTATAAACAACATGCTCAGCCAAGGCAATACTTTTCCCTGCAGTGGCATCTCTGTTTCCTCTGTAAATGTTTATCAGATCAAACAGGATGACCAGGATGAGTTGCAGCAACAGAATCAACAAATTTCGACTGCCTTCAGAAGAAAACTTTCAGCCAGACGTGTCCCAGCATTATTCACTTCTCAAAACTCTTTCTCAGTGCTGGCAGCTGAGTCGGATACCTGTGTCCCTGAAAAAGAAGCAGTCAGCCTGTTCAGTAAACCTGTGTTATGGCTCTTAGGAATCAGAATGCAATAGTATTGCCACTTGCAAAATATGTCAGCTTATATCTATTTTTTTGGAACTTGTGCATTAGTCAGGCTGACCCACAATATAATAGTATTTATAATGAGAGAAAACTAAACAAAACCTTTTGGAGAAATAAAAGATATTTCTTTGTGCACTCAGCACTTGCAAGAAATCTTTTTGCTTATTCAGACCTAAAAATTGGACCCTAAAATGCTCTCCAGGCATAATCTGAACGGAGACATCAGAGGATGCTCATGTTTTGATCCTGTTTCAGCTCTCTTGCAATCACATGTCAACCACCTGCCTTCCCTGAGCCTCTATTAACCCAGCTGGGCTTTTTGTATGGGTGGATGTGGGGAGGGCAGTAAAACTGAGAATTTCAATGAAAACCAGATGTTCCATCTGATCTGAACTTTCCTGAATAAATAAACTCTCACTCTCTTCTGTCCACTTAATTATAATATACCAAACCATCTCTAATGGAAATGCTTTCACAGGCTGTTTAGTAAAACTAAAGTTCCATTTCTCCTAAAAAGACATTGATCCTATGTGCTAATGCAGGAAACAGTGGTAGGATTCACTCTGTCCTGGTGCCTATCTTTCCTGTGTGTAACAATGAGGTCTGAGGCAAGAAAAGAGCTTAACAGAGATCATGAAAGCTAGAGAAAGCCTAGAGTGGATTCTGCATCACTCAATTTAATGTAAACATGAGAATATTTTACTAAGTAGACCCAGGAGAAGCACTGAGGAGCACTGGAGGAGGTTATGCATAGAGATATTTAGAAACAAACATAAAGCAGCATGAAACAGTCAGATAAAAGAGTGGGGCATGGCAGCAAGCAATAGCAATAGGGAATAAAAATTGCAGTTGGAGATAAAAATCTGCCAAAGAACAGAATTTTCCTACCTTTTTGGCATGCCATCCTTTCCTCCAACTCCTTCCCCTCCATCAAGGGAAGTACTGGAAAAGAAATCAATTCTGTAAACTGATGCAACAGAAGGCAATTCTCAGTGGCAACACTTATTGTTGCCCTCAGTTGTGTCCACATCACAACATGCAATAAGTACCTAGTTCATGTAAGGATGTGCTCATACAAATCTACCCTTATCTGTTATTCCTGCAGCATGTTTAGTCACTTGAAACAAGGGTTGGTACTCAGGAAGAGCTGCTTCTGCTCAGGAAGAGGAATCCAACCAAAGAGTGCAGGGGTAATTGGAGGGGAAGGCAAAGGCAGGATAGCTGTTAGGTATTTGACAAGGGGAACTTGGGATAGCTTCATCCACACCTAGCCAAAAGTATTTGCATATGAATAAAAGAATGTTCATTTTTGCAGCAGTAACATGACAGTCCTTTGTGGGAAAAAAAGATTTATCCCTGTCCTTCTCCTACAAGGAGAGACTGTGGCTTTTATGACCATTCCTGACGTCAATGTTCTTTAGCTTGGGATAGAGCTGACCATAGCATTTTTTAGTAGACCTGTGAAAATATTTTTTATTCCCTTAGACTTCCAACATAAACAGTTTCTGCTTAACCATGTTTATATCACTTTATACTAGGCAGGACTGGGAGTCTGTGAAAAGAACAGTAAGATATTCTGCACAAATGCAAATAATTTTATATAAAAATGAAAAGAACAGGACACTGCTCCTTTCAGTTTTTCAAGAGTAGAAGGCTGTAATATGCCCGATCATGCTGGCTTCTCTTCTATTTTCTGTATTTGAGAAGGCTTCTTAAGAATTTTTTTTTTCCAGAGAAATACAAGGAGAAAGATAGGAATTCCTTAGTTTTCCTTAGAAACTGAGGGTTTGCTATGCTGAGTTTTAGCATACACACTACAACCAATTCATTTTGAGCAGTGCTGCACTATTTGGGGAACAAAACAGCATGATGACGAGAGAATTCCTCACGGTCCTGCTAGATCCCTAGAAGAAATTTAGAAAAAAACAGGCGTCGGCTGGGTTCAGAGAGGTTAAATACTCTCAGTCTCTTTTTCCCAAAGGGATAAAGTTTAGGGCCATGAGAACAGTAGTGAGAAAAGGCACAACCTCTGCATTTTCAATATGCCTTATGACCAGTAAAAATGACTTTTTATTTTCCATTCTGCAAAGAACGAAGTGAAATCACAGAATCTTCAGGGCTGGAACAGTCCTCTAGAGATCATTTAGTCCAACCTCCTCCTCCAGCAGGGCCACCCAGAGCATGGGGCACAGGGTGGCATCCTGATGGGTTTGAAGATCTCCAGAGAAGGAGACTCCACAGCCTCTCTGGGCAGCCTGTTCCAGGGCTCTGCCATCCTCACAGGAAAGAAGTTCTTTCTCACCTGGAGATGAAACTTCCTGTGTTTCAGTTTAAAACCATTGTCCCTTGTCCTATCACCGGCCACTACGGAGAATACTTTAGCCCCTTCCTCCCTACAATCATTCCTCAGAAATTTGTACGCATTGACTAGATCCCCTCTCATCCTTCTCTTCTCTAAGCTAAACAGGCCCAGCTTGTCTAACCTCCCCCCATATGGTAGGTGCCCCAGCCCCTTGATCATCTTGGTCACTCGTCTCTGAATCCTCTCTAGCAGCTCCACGTCCCTCCTATACTGGGGAGTCCAGAACTGCACACAGTACTCGAGGTGCGGCCTCACCAGGGCTGAGTAGAGAGGCAGAGAATAACTTGCTGAAGAACAACGATGGAGCCTGTGCGGCGCTTGAAAGAGGACATTGAAATAATGCAGTGTATTTCCCAGGATGAATTTGCTTTAAGGCACCCATGTCTGTTGCAGGACAACTCTGTTCTAAGGGAGCCATGTGCCTCATTAGGCAGTTCTATACGGAGAGGGACATTTACCTCTGGAGAGATCTGGAGAAGACACAAAGAGGCAGAAGTGTTCCATGTCCATAGACTCAACTCTCTTCATATTGTCTGAAAAATATCTAGACCAACCTTAGAAGCAAAGGGAGCTCTACAGTATGATTAGCATGGAACAAAAATCCAGTGCCAGATATCTCTGGGGAGACCATTAACTAAATACGGTCTTGAGGGGAACAATAACATTTTTTTTTAATATAGGACCTTTTCTACAATTTATTTTACCAGTCCCCAGATGATGGTTTGGGATAGACACATTGGTGGTTAAAACATATACAGTGTTTTCAACAAATTGTTCAGTCATGGCGTATTGCAGGATTTTTAAAATATAGAATGAAATTGTTTTTTTAAAAAAATATGTAATGTCTTAGAGCCAATCAGAAATTGGGATAAAACATGTTTTCTATATTTAAAATGTAATTTTTATGGATGCATTAGACTTGGAGCCAGAGAAAACATTTTTAACTGCTGAGATTTTACAGTCACTCCAGAGTTAGGAAAGAAAGCTGAAAAAATATTCTGCCTGGCAGATTTTTTTTTAATGCTTCATTTAAAAGAAAAAAAAAAAAAGTAGCCCTTCCACCTGCACCAAAGTTCATCCAAGTGAAAGAAACACCATTCATTTCATCTCTCTGTGCCACAGCGAGTCCAGACCACGGGACAAGCTGCCTTGTGTAGGAGAAGGAACTGACTCCAGGTGAATGTTGGGTTGGTCAGTGCTGCATTGCAGCAGGGAGCCACTTAACTGACTGCTTAATTTTAAACCTCGGTTTCTTGTGTGTCTGTAAAAAAGAAAGAATTCGCTTCCTCCTCTGTTTACCTGTTTCATTTAAGTAGGTTGGGATGCCACCTTGGCTCTTGCTGTGTCATGCTGGTCTAATGCCTTGCACACAAAAGTCCTGGTCTCTTTGTGCTACATTACATATGTAAATCAGAATGGCTGTTTGTGTTGCTGGGAGCTGTAGTGAGTCTTTCACAAAGAAAAATAAAATAAAACCCTTAGAAATGGCTGCTTTTTGATATGATTCAACATGATGAATGACATGCTGGAAATCTGCTTTTAAGGAGGAAAATGTGATCATTCATTTGCTTAATTATGTAAATAAAAAGCATAGTATCTTGATTGTCACAACAAAGCAATGATCAGGAAAGGATATAACCAAAAAAACGGACCAAAATGCTGACAGTGAAAGGGATGTCCTGAAGATCAGCATGCTGGGAAGGCACAGGGCCCTACATGGTGCTCCACACATTGCTAAGAGAGAAACACAGGCTGGACTTGTGTGTCTGGTGAGTCAGGCCTTCTGAATATTTCTATCCAAATGTTTTCAGGTTTAAGTTCTTGCACATGGAACCTTAAGACCTGTGGTGAGAAAATACCCAATATATGTCGTTCTTGTTTACACGCACAGACCGATCTACTCTCACTACTTCCTTCGGGCAGTTCATAATAGGGTGCTGTTCTCCCTCTCTCTTATCACAACTTGTCCTCAAGTACTTTACTTTCACGTGCTGTAACTTTGAAGCCCCTCTGGCGTCTGCTTCTGCACTGTGTCCAATACAGGGAGGATAAGATCTGATTTCTGCATGGAGTTCTTACTGGCACTTCCTTGGAAATGTTATATGTTGCTGAACTGGGTAGTTTGTAGCACAAGGGAAAAGTTGTGACTAAAGTATGGTTTTATGGTCCACAGAGAAAAAGAAAATATGGAATAGTGAAAACAGGAATCTTCACAGATAGGGAAAACAGGAATTTTCCTACTTCTCTGGAAGATCAGTGTTATGCAATACATGCCTGACCTGGCTCTGTCTGAAAACAAAACATAATTATTTATAAGGTTGATCAAAAACTATTATCTCTTTCAATTATGAGTTAATTTCTGGTGATACTTCTTATCAGTTCTCAGGATTTGAAGTCTACATCATGACACATATTAGTCTTTTCATTTTTGCATGTTTCCATCTTGCACCTTCTGTACTACGTATAGACAGTGTTGATCTGATCTTATCTGACGTGAGAGATTTCAATTGATTTCAATCAATACGGAAATTTTGTTTTGTATTCCCTCCAATTCTCAGTATTATGTTATAGGCTGAAATCACAGTACAAGTTTCTGAAAAAACCACTGAAGGTATCTCAGCATGATGAGGTGCCAGACAGCTTTTGTCTGACGTTATTCCATATGTGGGGAAGCTTTCAGTCCACATGTCTTTGTATAAGGAACAGTTACTCTAAGATGAGTCTGTGGATTGGTTCATGAAGTGAAATTTTGCCATTTGGGAAGAAAAGAAAAGTCATTGGAAAATCTAAGCTAAGTTTAGGGTTAGGAGAGAGTGAAAGCCTAGTGTCTCAGGTGGAGCGGGTCTGCAAATTAGAATTAGGCTAAGGGTTGCAGTTGAGTTAGGTGAGAAAGAAACCTTAACCATAAACATAACCCAGTTCTCAGAGTGATACCAGATGAGATCTGTCCCTGAACCCACAATTTGAGGCTCAGAGACAAAAGCTGTCATGGTAAAAATCTTGGAGCAGCCCCACACATCCTTTGGCATGCCCTTTGCAGCCCCACACCACATGGAGCTCTGGGCTCTCTTTCTCTCCTAATCCTCCCTCCAGATCTACGGCTGATCTCAAACTTGTTACTCTTGTTAATCTTGTGTCTGTTCAGCTGTTTTTCAAAATTTCTCTTGCATGGGCATGAATTTCTCATTGCTGTAGCCTGATTGCAGCCTCCATAGTAAGACAAAAGTGAAGACAACAACAAGCACTGGGTTGTGGTAGAATTTAAGGCAAGTGACGAAAAAAAGGGTCTTGTGACTCTGTCAGCACCTAGTACTGACATAGGAGACAGGACAGGAGACATTTAGGAGACATCAGCTGCCAAACACACACACACATGGGGATCCCTAGGAGATCACAGCATTCAAGGTTCAGAGTCAGACAAGGAAAATAAAGTGGCCACACGTATATTCTGGGCTAAAGAGACTTGCTAAATGGCTTGCTAAGGAAGGTGAGAGAGGAGAGAGACACATTGTGAATGTTCCTTAAAATCACAGAAACTGGTGGGGTATGGAAAGACACGAGGCATTGCAACACATTTGCTGAAAGACCAAAGATAGCCAGAACTACCAAAGGTGAATGCTTTTCCCTGTAGGATTTTTTTGAAAAATGGGAGAAGAGAGGGACATTCATTCTGTGAGTGCCAGGGAAAATAAGAGAGAGAAATAGGTTGAACTTAGCAACTCCTGCCATAACCAAAGCTGGGCCTATAGGAAATGGACTGAGGAAAGGGAAAGGAATGGCAGCCTGTCTCAAGAAAATACAGCAGTTTCAAAAGGACAAAAAAATCAAAATTTATAGCCAAGAACAGGGGAGGAAAGAAGGGACACAGTATTCAAAAAGCAGCCATGGTGGAAAGACAAGAGCAATGTTCTTTTGGGCCTACATATGCATGTTATCTCCTTTGCAGTTTAAGTGCCAGAACTACTCAGCTTTACCTCATGGTTCTCACACCTATTCTGCTCATGAGACAACATTTTAATATCACCAGATGTAATCCAGATGGTACATATTAATTTATATGTGGATGCTGGAAAATACATATATGCTTTCCATTTGAAGTCCTTTAACTATGATTTTTACATTCATTTGAAGATTGTTCATTTTTATTTGTGCCATAAGGCAGCCAAAATACAGCTCCCAGGTGAATGAACACTTATCTATTCTATCCTGAATGATTCCAGGTTTCCGTGAGACTACTTTTGAAGGTGTATGCTCATTTCATACCAGAAATAATTCTCTGGCTAAAAAACTATGTGTTACTGTCAAACGTCCATTATTATGCTAAATGGAAATGCTGGGGAGATAAATTTAGAACATCTTTCATCTCATTTTCAATATTAACAACTGTTCCAGAGACTTGCCAGCAGACCCAAGTGTGTGACAAAGTAGAAAGTCTTGATTTAAGCATTTAATTATTTTTCTGTGTCAAACTTGATTTAATAAGTAATGGTAATTGGAGTCGGACATGATCTTTAGATAATCAAGCAATCCAACTCACCTGACAGAACAGGAAAAATAGATTAGGTGGTGTTTGCCACTGTGATGTGTGCAACATAAAAAATGTATTTCCCCAGCATTACAAACACTGAAAGAAAGCAATGAAAAAGAAAAAGGAAAAAAAAGTAGACAGAAGTTGCAGGCAGAATGTCAAAACAGTATTAAAGAACAAACTATAACTCTCAGCAGCTCCCAGACAACTTCTATCCCTCAACCCCTTTCCTGACCTTCCAGTGCCACTACAAAGAGCATGCAGTTCCTGCAACTGCATTTTCTAGGTTTCTAATGGAAAACCTAAGTGTTATCTTTCTGTCACCAACTGATAATCCGTCTCAGATAGCTACTTAGGCATCAGATGTTACATAAGCATGTGTACATATATCTAAGTTCACCTCCTAAGCACTACTCTACATGGTAATCTAGTATTATTTCTGCTGTCTAGAAGTGAATGTACATAAATAAAAAGTTATTCTCCTCAAACACATCCAAAAGAAACAGGAACTAAACGCAAAACCTGAATTTAATGCCCTTAAATACAATCAGAAATAGCATTTCTGTGCAGTCTAGTCAATCTTTGCCACAAAACATTTTTGCCATTATTTTTGCCAACATTGGAGAAAAACTTTCCTCGGCAAGGTGACATTTCCAGAAGCAGAGAAGACAATGGGAGGTGGCATGAGAGTGGGAGATGGTCTACTGTGTGTGCATCCGAAGTACTCAGTGTTGGATGTTCACCTCACCTGGTTTCAGACACTGGCTTTTCTCTAAAGTCCCTCCATCTTCAGATCTAACCCCTTCCTTTCTACCAGGTCATTCAGAGTTGCTTTACTCTTACTAGCTCCTCTTCCCCAAAAAATCCATGCTTGCCACAGTTGGGACTGGTTCTTTCTATAGGTTCAAAACCTATAGGTTTCTATCAGTTCAAATTTCTGCTCTTATTTCAGATTATATCACAAATAATGAATGGCATTCAAAAAATGATTGGCTGTCCATATGGACAGCTTGGGCTTCCATCATTACATTAGAATAAATAATGAAATGGCAGAACATCCTTCATATTTCAGGACAGAAGATAAGCACCAACTTTAGAGCTTAGGTAGAAACTTCTCCCGTAGATATACTGCCTACCTAGTGTAAGAATATTGTACACTTTGAATTATTTACTTTTCGCTGCTATCAGAGAACAGTCACTGTTCTCTGACAGTTTAGATAGGGCTTGTTTTTATTCCATTGTGCCTATCCCCTAAGTCATCTCCTACTGAAACTATATTTAGCTATCTCCCCATGAGTCTCCTGCTATTTCATTCGCTATTCTCTGAGCTTATTCCAGGTTGTGGCATACAGTATATACAGCATCCAAGTCTGGCACAATATTTAGGTATATTCATCAGACACAATCACATCTGAAGGAAATATCAAGGGAATTCCTAGCAGTAGAAGATTAATGTTTATAGAATAGCACAGTAAGGCATCTTGCAGTAGCTATGGTGCACATTTACCAGCAAGCACTGTCCAATGCTTTGGAAATAAACACTCTTGTGTTATGCTAGTGCCTGTTAAATATCTTGGCACTATCTCACAGCAGAGACCATTCGCCTGTGCCAGGGTTCTGTTCCATTGACAATGTCTCTTAATTGCCTTGTTTAAATAAACAAGACAAGATAATTAAGAGATAATGTCAAAGAAATAGAATGTTAGTTATAAGGAGTGGTAGATCCCTCTTCCAGGCCAACTTCACTATCTAGAGTAGCTCACTTGTCTTTTTATACCTGCATTAAATCTCATAGACACCTTTTGAGTTCTGAAAAACACCTTTTGTCCTTGTTTTTTTGTCTGAATTAATCACTGAAAATGAATAAATCTGGAGAAATGCCTCAAGTTTAGAAATCTGAGCTGGTAAAGCAATGCAAAGATTCTGGAAATGTGGAGGGACAGTACCTGTCACACAAAAGAGCATTTCTGTGCAAAGAAAAATCTGGAGGGCATGAGCAATTGATATTCTTCTTCTAAAGTCCAGTAGTCCTGCATTGTCAAGCCTGAGCTTTATTTCTACCTCAAACCAAAACTGCTCACCTGTGCAGCCTTGTCAAAGGGCCTTTCTACTAAAGACAGATGCTGTTCCATATAGCTCATTTTTGTGTCTCTTCCCTCACCTTGCTATTCCCTTCAGAGGAGTGCAGCCATCCTGTGTGCAGTGCTAGACAAAAAGCAACAAAGCAAATTTAAAATGGATTTACACACTTGGAACAATAAAAAATAAATCAGCAGTCCTTTCCATCCACTACTTTGTTTCCTCAGCAGTGTTGGGCAGATGAAGATGCAGACCCCAGAGGATTTGGTATGTGAAACAAATCTGGGAGTATTTTTTCTGGCTCTGCCTCCTAAGGTTCTTTGATATTTAACTGTATATATAGTTGGCAGTGACCAATTCTTTTTATGATGATGACTTTGTACGTTTCAACGTCAGTATTAAAACAGATTGTTCTGTCAGAAACGTAGAGTTAAAAGCTGAGTATATGAACTTCTGTTGGGCAAAGAGTGATGGTGAAAGTAACGAGAAACCCTTTTGAACTAGTTTGAAGTTCTTTTTATCTCTCCTGGCTTCCAGCTTGGCTGTATGCTGCTTCAAAGACTAAAGCAGTATCATAAGAGATTTGCTTCCAGTTGTCTCAGTCTAAACTCATTCCTTCTGGTTATTGATATTGATCTGACAAGCTCTATCAGAGGATTTCCAGGTATTCTTAAAACACTTGCATTCGCTTCAAACTATTCAAGAAAGTGGAATGTAAAAAGGCACTATGGAGCCTTCAAGCCTGCTTTTGTGCCTACGCTGCAGCAGGCCGTACCTTACCAAGACAGTCCTAATACAGGAAATAAAGAGTGAAATTGTGAGATGCAAGTGCAGTGTTGTGCCTGCCTGTTTGCAGAATGGTTATATGGTAGAGCTGGATACTCAGACACAAAATAGGGGCTCAGAATGAACAGCAGTCTTGCCTCTTACTGATTTCTTCTGTCATGGCAAATAGCTTCAAGTGTGACCAAACTAAAGATCAATTCTGGAAAGAGACAGCAATGGAGAAGGTTTTTGCTGAGGTACTGAAATATCTACCAAGTTATGTAATATGAACGTGTCAGGCTGGCCTAGGGAAGGCCAGAGAATGACTGCTGGCTTCAGAATAAAGACCAAAGTACTTACTGCTACAAAAAGACCTAGGAAATTATGTAGGTCTTTTTTGCTTTGACTTCAATTTTGTTATTTATCATTTTCAAGGCTATAGGCTAAACAGGTAGATTGATGGGAAAATAGCTCTTTAAGGGTCTGTGCTTGTGCTAGAGAGGTAAATACAACTGAACCTCAAGGATGAATATATAATATCATATGTCCATATAGCAGACTAAGAAACACATTCAATGAGATTCAGGAATCAGATCAACTTAGCACAATAATTCAAGGGCAGATCCAAACCTGAAGCCTCTGATCCTAGGGCCAGCACTTTTTTACTATAGCATATTCAAACTTTTCTTTGAAGAATAACAATTAGGATGCCATCTCAACCACACTGGTTAGAGAAAATGACCATACATGTAATGGAGATCAATGATATATATATGTGACACATAGATGTCTGTGTGAGATACAAATCAAAGAAGCAGTGAACATTTACAGAAATGTAGTACTACAGTGGACTACTATGCTGCCATACCAGAGCTTCCTTCGTGAAGACGACCCTGATAGACAAATGCCTGTTTCTGTGATTTTTGTAATAAGAAGACATACGTTTTTATCATTTCATAATCATATATTGATTTTGGATTACATTCTGCAGTCACTAGGCAAAGATATGTATTTGACTTACTGCGCCCCTGTCCTCCAGGAAATCTCCTGGAATAATAAAGGTATTGAGTTTAAAATAAGTGTTGAGCATCTGATGAATCAACTACGCCTCTATCAGAAAGAAACAAAGAAAAGACAAAATGGAACCCTATTTGCATCTGATTTACATCATCCTTGTAAGCATTGATTCCATTTTTATTTAATTCCTAACACTATTCAGATTGTATATTGTAACCTTGCTGCACATTTACAGCTGAGTTTCATTGTTCATTTAATTGTCTCAGGTGTTACTGAAATAAGGAACACTGACGCTTGAAAGACTTCCCTAGGGCTCACGAGGGATTTTCAGACACATTCTGGTACCTCAGTTCTGAATTTTGATGATTACCTGTTACATGGGCCATCCTGTGTCAAGACCATCAGTGCTGTCTCTTCCTTTTAGTCAGCAATTCATTTTCAAACTTGCTATTAAAGTTGTTTTTACTTCCCTAAATGATTGCTTCAATCTAACTATTTTCAAAAATACACTTTTGCCTCTCCTTCTTTCTTCTTGTAGACAGGAACAAGCACACAACATCAACACTTCTGATGTGTTGTTAAATGGGAGACAGTTCCAGTGACTTTGATGGTGCATTATTGAATATATGCGGTATACTCCCAACAAGCTCCTTGATAAACATAAGTAACTAGCATAGTATACAGATACCTTGGTTTTTCTTTCTGTTTCCTTGATCATTACTTGCTCTGGTTCAGAGAGCAAAAAATTGACGGTCTCAGGCAATAAAGAATATTATCCAAATATACACAGTGAGATATCAAAGACCTTCACAGCTACAGCCTCACAGCTTCAATACTTGATAGCAAAATGACATGACAAGACACGGGTATATTTCCAAGTGTATTTCTTGCTAGTAGAGCAAAATTATCATAATGAGGCTTCTGGAAGAAATACTTAGGGTTAAGATTTGAAAATTTGGTTTAACTAATATTTTATAATGTTTGTTTAATACCTACACTGTCGGCAAGCATCCTTGCCTGTAAAATCATTTATTGTTGAATATTTGCTGAAAGCAAACATAGAAAGCATTATCACCTTCTATGTTAATTTGTTTGAAAATTTAAACAAATAGGAGTGTAAAATGCTTTGAAATCTTTACTCAGCTGTACTCTGTTTTTATTGACATAGGTATACAAGTATATTAAGCTTGAGAGCTCTAATTTTAAGTTTTTATTTTAATTCTTCAAATCAGGTTTTTCTCCTGATTTTAACAAAAAAAAAATTATGCCAAAGCAGAGTCTCTGAAATCCTTATGTGGTGGCATGTTAATGAACAAATGAAGGAATAAATAAAAATGTAAAAACTTCTCCTTAGGCAACAAATTTGCTGATTTTAATGTCAGATGTGATGGTTAAGTGTAATGTGACAGAAACGGTACTGCCTATTTCAAAAGATGCTGCTCATTTTGCTCAGCAGCAAAACATTTGCTTTTGAATCTTGAGACTCCAGTCCCAGTTGGAGCAGCAACCTTTCCCCTATAATTAATTTTTGTGTGCTGTAGTCCATTAGAGTAGAGAATGACAGCCTCTGGACACAGATTACTGTCTTACGTACGGCCCAAAGGAACATTATGGTCTTAATTAAAGGTGGATCAGTATGTCAGCCACTGCGATAGTTTAAGCATTTTTTAATACTGTGTCAGTATCTAGCCACCTTAAAGGAATCCTGGTAGCAAGCAAACTAAGTAATTTAAAGGCAGCTCATGTTCTCTGTAAGTTTTGCAGGACTGCTATTGGGAATACTTGATAATTTATGAAGGCTTACACCACCAAATTAATTACATTTTCCTGATGCCACATGTCTTTTTCATACAAGCTAGCTCTGAATTATAAGTAACAATGTTGTCCTTGCTCATTCCTTCAGTATAGGAGACAGCGTACTAATAAGAGTGGTAGAATTCAGTTGCTGTGTTTTAGAAGTGTTATTTATTAAAGCATCACTAGAGTTTAGGTGATGTGTGCTCCTCTAGCGTAAACCCTGATTTCACTGTACATATTACTTATTTCTGAGTCTTCAGCATGGAATTGATTTGAGAACATTTTATGACAGAGTTCTGAAAAAAATAAAAAATAAATAAAATTTGCTGGAAGTAGCCAATTCATGAATTATTTGGGATATGCAGGAGACAGCAAGGACCATGCTCTGCTGTTATATGTCTCTACTCTGACAAACAGATAACTCCTATGGGACCATACTAGGGACAACTCTTTGCTTTCTGTTTTACGTGGGATTTCTCAGAGGTCCTAGAGTCTTGAACTGTGTTTGTTTTTTGTATAGCAGATACTTTTTGGAAAGTCTGAGAAACTTTCCTAACAAGGATGCTTAGAGACAATATAAAATAATATTGTTTTGAATAAATGCTCTATAAAGAACAAATGCCTGACTGGGGAATCAAATGTTTTCCTCAATATGGAGAGAGAAATAAACAGATTTTTTTTTTCTTAGCTAAGATTTTAGAATATTAAAATTTAATTTTGGACTTTCTACACTTTTTTTCTCTACTTATTCTAAAAATAATAGCAGCAAATCTAGTACTGCTTTTGAAATCTTTTTCAAAAGTATTATTTGTACCATGAAACCTACTCATGTAGTACATGTATTAAAGAAAAACGGGGGGAAAAAAATCTACATTACATCCCCCTCCAGAAAAAAAAAAAAAAAAAAAAAAAAAGAGATTTTTTTTCACTGTAAGCTTTTTCTGTGGTTCCTCTTAATTCTAAAATTTGGTTGATGAAAGAAAATGGCTTTTAGTGAAAAATCAATGGGCAGAGTGTGCTGATTCCACTTGAGATCAGTCCTGACAGATAAAGAAAAGCTAAAAGATCTAGCAAAGACCAGAATAAGAAAAATAGAAACTCACTCCTCCTATCCCCTAAAATGATTTAAATAAATCATTAATTTAAGAGCTAATTGAATTGTGTAAATAGCATTATCCTAAACCAATTCAGTTTATTCTCCAAACAAACAAATATGCCACAGCCCAGATCAAAACAGAAAACGGAATAAGGAAAATGAAGTGCAAATAGACTCTCTTCGTGTAACACAATGGCCAGATCTTGCAAGCATTTGTGCATGCAGTTTGTTTTGATGTTATGCCTTTGGAAAACTGGGGCACAAAACCAGAAATCCCAAAGCTATTGGCTATTTATTATTTTCACTTGTTGGAGCTGAGTGGCCTCAATTCTTGTTAGGAATTTGCAATAATGTCCTTAATGCTGTTAGTCATTTTAACTTAGATCACATTGACAAGTGTTTTCAGGATCTAGACCTGAAAGATTACAATTTTACTAACTATTTGAGCTGTTACAGGCATTAGTTTTTCCTTTTTTCATCATGACCAGTATTGTTTCCTTCAGTACCTACTGAGGTCAGAAAGGCAGATTTGTCCTCCTTTGGCATTTTCTCTGGGAAAAAGTTGGCAAAATCTAAAGGATAGAGGGCAAAGCAAGAGCAGGAAGAACAGATGTGTTGAGGAATAAATCAGGAATGTTGTAGAAATTGCTGGGATGAAGGGTAAGATGGACCATTGTTTAGATGGGAAAATACTGACAGAAACTAGATAATTGTTGAACACATGGTTGAATGCAATGCTAAGGCAAGATATGGAAGAGGACTACGCTCAGGAGATGCTAAATTAGATGAATGGGCTTCTCATGGTGTGATAGTTAGACCACGAATGCAATCAAATACAGAGAAAATAAGTTAAAAGTCTTTCAGCTGAGGTCACCAAGAATAAGTGTAATGGATTAGGAAGAAAATAACTATTAAGTGAAATTGGATAAGAGGGAGTTAGCTGGTGATTCAGCGATAGCAATACAAAAGAGAAATCAGATAGATACAAATAAAACATATACGTCATATGGACGTGACTGGAATCAGTTGCTATGTGGTTATGGAAAAATAATCCTGCACACTCCCTGCGTGCTACCACATGGTGTGACCTAAAGCAATTGACTTGCAATAGAAGGCATTATTACAGTCTCACATCCTTTTGATCTGCTAAATTCTTGCTTAATCCAGGGTGACAGATGTACAAGAGGGTGGTGGAGAACACTGGAAGAGTAGATTCAGGCAAATAAATTGAGACTTCTGTGAGAGTAAGAAACTTGATGCTGGATGATGCTGGGAGAGCGATGGGCGTGCTCCTTCCCCAGCCCAACCTGATTTTTCACATATAGCCCTATCCAGGTGTTAACCACCAGTGACATTATCTGATCCCAGTGGTTGCCTCCCTGATTTCTTCCTCCACTTGGACATTAATTATCAATAACAGTCTTGATGGCTGCATCCTGATGAGGCCATACGGCTAATTGTGTATACACCAGCCAAGAATTCTCTGACACGAAAGAATGACTATAAGTCAATCTTATCCCATAAGTATGGGGACAACCTGAGAGCCCATTGAGCTCTCCTTGCATCACACCTGGTTGCACAACAGGGTCTCCTCTTGAGCAGGGATGCCTCTCAAGGAGACGCCTTGGGGTGAGAGATCCTTGCTAGATCCTAACAGATTCACGTAAGTGACTGAAGTGCACTGTTTACAAACTTGTAAACTTTACTGACATAACTGTGCACAAATTCCTTAGTAATAAACTGTTGACCAGGTCTGAGACTAGGATTGGATCCAGCTGCACCCAGATTCCTTTCAGAAGGAGTTTGGAAAGCGACGGGGTCCAATCTGAACCCCATGACTCAACAAGAGGGTGTCCTTGGTAATTCTGTGCATATCCTGTACCTCATGCAGTAAATAATAAATGATCTTGCCATAGCATCTTGTGAAACTCTTGTCCATATCAATAAAACCTAGTCTTGTTCCTGTCACAGGAGTGAAGTGCATTGTGTCACTCACCCCCACGACCACTCATTCTGTGACAGAGAGAAAAGGAAGTGAGAAAAAGGAATCAGGTTAGGAATAATGATGTGAAAGGACAATAGTGAGGGAAGAAGAGGTAGCATGGATGGAGATGTCAGGATTAAGTCTTGGAGATGAAAAGGTGCAGTTGCTAGATTATGTGTTTGTCTTTCTGTAAAGAACAGTAACACTGGGAGAGAAGGATGAAGATTCTCCTAGAGTTAACTCCTGTTATGAATGATGAAGGTGTAATAAAGGAGGTAATGGAGCTTTTGGATGAAGAGTACAAGTATGAGCAGGACAGTATTTTCCTAGAAGGGAATGAGGGTGAAAAGGGCTTACTAAGCTGCATAGATAGACCTTTTTTTGCAATGTGCTGGAGGATCTGTCATCTTCTTGCTAAAGAGTGAAAATTCTCCTCAATAATAACATGCAGGATCAGATTGGGAGAAATAATCCAGGAGCTAGCAGCTCTCCAGCACTCGGACTCACCTCACTTGCAGTGAGGTCTTTGGTATTTTCCTTTCTGCTGCACTGTGGAACCATATTCCCCTTCTCAGCTCTATCAGTTGTATGTGTTTTGAAGCTCCGGCTCCAGCATTAGTGATTCTGCAGAGCAGACCATGCTGAATTAATGGTGAGTTACATTTTCTGCTGCATTTAGTCTTCAGCTCTGAATAACGTTTGGTCATCTTCACATTATGTTAAGTACAGTGGATGCTGAAGGCCTTCCAGGTAACAACATCTGGATGTGCTACTTTGCAGTACAAAAATCGCCTGAAGGAACTAAGCCTCAAGTAGTCCAGCATCTGTTTCAGGTTGTTTCAAGAGATGGTGTATTCCTTGTAGTATTGTCCATGAAGACCTTTTATATGAGATTTGACAGAAACATTTTTTGTCTGGACTTTCTGCAGCATGCTGTTAGAAACATATTCTTTTAAGGGTTTGTTTGCTGTTCAAAATTTAAATTTCTCAGAATGTGCTTGGCGAAAGCTATGTTCACTGAACATGAACAACTCTCTAAGCACTTGCAAGGAGAAAACAATTCAATTGCCTTTCAGGGAGCCATGACAGTTCAATTGGAATGGTCCTAAATAAGTTTTGTCTCCATCTCTGCTTAATGCTAATTGAAATCCAGGAGTTTGCCATCCATTCTGACCCTCTGCCTTCCCACAGCAAAAATATCCTTGGATGTCTCTTTTTTACTGACACCAAAACTCTCTGCAAGAGTTGCACAGCAGTAAAGAATTACAGGCAAAATCTTTCCTAGGAGACAGAGAACATTTGCTTTCTGACTGAAAATGAGATTTTCCACCTTGTGTTCTCCGTTGCAGTGATGACTTACAAGCCATTCTTAACTCAAGCTGAGTTAGTTTAATCCTGAAATCTAACAAATCGGAAAAAAAAAAAAAAACAGATAAATATTATTATAACTTTTCAGTGATAGAAATATAAGTTGACAACAAATGGTTGCTCTAGACCAGGGCATATTATCTAGGAAACACAAGATGCTGCTGCTACAATTAGACCAGTTGTGGTCTAGCTTGGACAAATAAACAAGCAAACACTTCTCCTTCTCTCCCAACTGAGACAACAGGAAATGACTCAGCATGAACTAGTTATTCTGTTGTTCCCCATCATCTATCGCAAAGTGTTCTCCATCATAATGCATCAGGATGACAGACAGAATCTCTTCCTCTTGTATCTTTTTCAATACTTCTGATATTTAGGTGGTTGTATGTTACGGGTTGTGTGTTATGTCAGGCAATTACCTGAGTTTACATTCCTTCAGCTATGGCCTCTGTCCCCTGGGCTATAGTGACAAATGGTTGGGGTTCACACAAATGGGGAGCTGCTGAATTGGTTTAAATATCCTTTGTTCCAGTTTCTTGCTTCCCTCTGGCAGGAGGGGATGTGCCCAGGCTTCAGGCACCCGAACTCCCTGCATCCTGTTTGCTGAGACATCCATTAAGTTGACTTGGTGCTGTGGCTGCAGATCAGAAACTGGGGAATTTTTTGGCACCTGTTCCTTTCTGCCATCTCTGATGCAAGGTGGTAAGTGCTGGGAGGTGACAGAGAATCTCACTGTGTTGCAGGAAATGTCCCAGAAAATTCCCCGCAGGATCTCTTGTCCGAGTGTTTGCATTGTGCCTCCCTCATCACTTTGCTTGTGTTGCTCGTCCTAGTGAATGTGAAACTGCTGAGTGAAAGGGACACCTTTTGTGGCAATAATAACATTAATACATGCTGGACTACAGTTCATTTATGTGTCTATTAGCAAAAAGTGGCAGCAAAAAAGTGTATGCAAGAGCACCTTGAATAGACCCATAGAAAAGATGTCATTGCAGAGACCTCTTGCTGGCTGTGACGAAAGAGGATAGAAATAGCATGGGTATGACCACATTAACCATGAAGGAATCAGCTGGGACAAATAAGAAGAGTCAGGTCTCTTCTTGAAATGAAAATAGAGTCATTTTGAGTTTTCACACACACACATAGGTTTCTGCGCAGCTATTTAAACTGCAGCCTGTTGGTTTGATCCCAAAATCCCTCAAATCTCTGTTTTATGGTACCTCATTTCCCTTAAATTAATACTAATGTGAGGTTGACCACACATGAGTATCTCCAGCAATAATGATTTTACGGCATCTCTCAATTTCTTGCTTCAATGAAAAATTGTCATTCCGCTAAATGTTTTCTACAACATTTCATCCCACAAATTCATTTATCCAAAAGGCTACCATCAATCTGCAGTGTAAATGAGTCTGTGTGTAGTTCTACCATATCGCTCATTAGTGAAAAGAGAAAGTATTCAAGAAATAAGGTGAATGCTTGTATCGGTGAATTTTCCTTTTTCATATTTCAATATGAGAAGCTTAGGGTACAGCAGCTTTGCTGGGAATCTCCAGGCAGGTTTTACACAGGTTTGTCCTGTTTTGTAATTTCTGATCACTGGGCACTTCTGCTTGGAGAAGCCAAGGACAAAGAGGGCATTCACTTCTCACCTTCCTGCAGAGGTTAAAGATGAGCAAGTGCGATTGCATCCCTTGAATGGCATCCCTGCCGAGATGGGGAAAGCGGGAACAAAGCTGGATGTGGTTGCTCAGCAGTAGCATGCGGGCCACCCCGCAGCCAAGAGCACTTCTGCAGCACAGTCTCATAGTGTCACTCTTGGAGGCCTGCGCAGAGCCCACTGATGTGTCTCAGCATCTTCTCTACTGTGGGGACTGTTGCTAAGGAGCTCCTTATTTCTAGTTATTTGGTTTGCCCCTTCATAAAATAATTATTTGAATGTAGTTTTACCAGTTCAGCCATAATCAGCTGTAGACTCTGCCAATGGATCTGACTACGGGTAGGGTCGGGGTCTCACTGGTCTGGTTTAGCACATGTACTCAGGCAGCTGCTTTGGCTTCTATAGGAAGTGTGATGTAGCTGCCAGGTGGATGGAGACCTACCTCTGCCCTGTGATCTTTTCTGACCCTTTCATTGGCTTAATCCTTCTCCATCCGAATCTATCATATTTTCCTTACACTAACACTCAACACCTCCTCCAGCCAACACCTCCTCCACGGCATGTTTAGAACTTCAGCATAGAAAAGCTGGAAAGATGCTGTTCACTGTCAGTGAAAACCCACCTTCAGCCATAACTCTTGACAAAGATTGTGGTCATATGAGAATTATTCATTTCTGCTGTAAGTGCTCTGGAAAGCTCAGCGTCTTGCAAGCCCTCTTTTAAGAGTGTCTTTCATCCTCTCCTCTGCGCTTGGACAGAGAAGGTTTTCTTTCTCTTGCCTGAGGTGAGGGCAGGCAGGAAAAGAGCTTGGGTGGCCGAGTTGCAGGTGGCGAAAGAGCCGGGGAAGGTCTCCAGATGGCTGATGTAAGAGTTCATAAAACACAGGCCCAACCCTCATCATTCCTTTAAACCTAAATGTTTGTATGCGTTACCAAACCATCATGTAAAACTATATAAACGTTTTCACATGTTGAACTACAGATTAACTGTGGTACTCATGATGGTAATTAGAACCACAAACACAACATATTGTGAAAAATACCACATGCACATTTAATTATAATTCAAATTTCCAGGCGTGCACTCGGGGAAAGGAATTACTGAGTGCCTCTTGAAAGTTGTTTTTGTTTTGTTTTGTGTTTGGTTCTTTGTTATTTTAGTATTCAGCAAATCTTAGGAGATGATGAATATCTTGCAGAACTGAACCGTTTTATTTGTAGAATTTGCGGGAGATTTTTCTGTATTTCAGTGGTTATAGTTTACACCTGGAATTTTTTAAACTACTTTTTTAAAGTGAAAGACAAAGAGACATAGAGCTTCAAAATGATTGATATATATTATTCTAAATCAAATATATAAAAGAAAAAATGAATCTCTGGCTTTTTCAAACCATTAAAATGTATGTTAATCTGCTGAGAGGATGGAGGAGTTTTACCAAAGAAGGCCTTCTTTTAGACTTTTAATTCTTTTTATTTGATGTTTACAGCATCAAGACAAATGTTTCTGAATGTTGTTTTAAGCATCTGCATTGGGCAACATTTTGCCTTGCCTGTTTCCTGCCCCAAAACTTCACAGAGCAGCACTGAGCTGATGTATCGGAGCTAAGCAAGCTGGGATACTCACCTGAGGGAGAGAGAAACTGTTCCACAAAGAAACACCCATGAGTCTGATATACAAATATACAAGTCAGCAGCTGAAGAAAATAAAAAGAACTCTTATTAGTTTCATATATATATATATGTATATATATATAATTTTGTAGCCATTCACATAAATTTCTGTATGTTTGACATGTGTTGCCATATGATGGTGGCAAGAAAACCTTTGGAAAAGAGGCAAGCAGCAGTAGCTCTTCAACACAACCTTCTGCAGGATGATAAGAAGCCAGAGCCTAGGGACCATGACTCTCCTAAAAATAGGAGAACTTGTTACTTTTGACTCCTCCAACCTTAAGTTTTTCACATTTTAATGTGAGACTGTCACTAGTTCATCAGGAGGGGCAGCTGGGAAGGAGCATTAGTCTGACCCAAACCAGGAAAAACAGAACAATCTTGGCCCGCAAGAACTTACCCTCCTCTCCATATGGACATCTCCTAGGAAAGAAAAACCTCCATGACAAATCTGATGTGCATTGCCCACTTAACAGAAGCGTGGATCACTTCAGTCTATTTTTTATTATCATCTACACTATTCTCCTTTGTGCTTGTGAAAAAAAATCAGATTAAATATTTTTCATTCAGTTTCTCTTTAAAAAAAATTATGTTCTTTCTACTGACATATTTCTTTCCACTGAAAGATTTTACCTCAAAAAACAATATTTTAAAGAGACGATAACTGTTTTTATAAAATTTTACAGTTCTTAAAAAAAAAAAAAAGCACAAGTGAATTTGTGATATTTTTTTTCTGCAGTAAAATATGTGATGTTAAATTCTGAGCAACTGCAACCCAAAACAACACCTTGCAGACTGACAAGAAATCATAGCTAAGGAGGGAGCTAAGCGCAGGTGTAAGGGGCTCCCCCTGCGCAGCACAACTAGCTGCGACGTTTGCTGTGCGTTTGCGTTTAGTGAGAGGTTGCCTTGGAAGCCTTGCTGGCAGGCTTTGCTGTGAATCTGAATGCAGCGTGATAGAAAAATCTCACTGGTGTGTGGAGCCTGAACCTTGCCCTCTGCCTGCCGTGACACATACCATTACTATTACAATTTTTTTTTTTTTTTTTTTTGCTCTGCATTAATGTAACCAAGATCATAACAGCAGCATATGCACGACAAAGCTGCTAACTGAGGAAATATTAGGCTTGCAGCATTTCTTTGCACCACAGTTGCTTATCAATGAAGCGTATATATAGCCTAATTAACATAACTGGAACGACTATAATTATGCTATCACTTTGTTTACTTTAGCACATTCTGTTGAGGTATATGGGTAGCAATATTTGTTATTGAAATATTCCCCCTTGCTACATTCAGGCTGTTTAATTATCCTGTTAGTCTATTTTATTTATGATGTGATTTAGTTGTTTAAAAGAGAGGGAAGTGTTGAAGTCCACAAACTCTTGGCTTTCATATTCCTCTCTGTTTCAGATTTTGGACACAATCTAATAAAGCTTTGAGTAGTTCTTACTCCTGTGAGTAAGTCAGTTCTGTTATAATTAAGGCCATTATTTGCTTAAACAAGACTTTGGAGGATACAGGCCTAAAAATAGAATTAATCAAGAACATACAGAGCAAAAGGCCTTTCAGGCTTCCCATTTGAGAAATGCAATCTGAAAATCAAGCTGCTAGACTAGGATAGCACTGCTAGAGAAATACAATGAACGAAAACGATAGCAAATATTTGCCGTCCCCTGGCTTAGTCTGCACTTCCAAATTGAAATTGCATCCGTTTTTGGTAAAAGCAAGATATGTCTCCTGCTCGTGTTTCCAAAGAAGGCTCCTTGGGGAGGCAGACCCTTGGCCGCTTGGCAGTGCAGACAATAGGGTCTGGCTGGTGCTCCATCCCACTTGGTGAGGTCACCTTCTCCATGCGTTCCTGCGTTCACGGCTGTAACTAACTGCAGTGCCAGGCGCCAAGGCGATTAACTGTAGTTTAGCTGGACCAGGAGACATGAAGCTGGGCTCAGGCTGCTGACACAGAGTGCCAGCACTGATATTGGGTACTTTTCAGTCTCTTCGCAGTCACAGCCATCCTGAGCATCCTCAGAGCTCTTCCATCGTAGCTCAATTTGCATGTGAACATAAACCCAGGGAGGCAACCACTGCACCCTGTTCATGGTTGAGGCAGTTCCGCCTTGCTAGTGTGCAATTCTGGGGGTCTGAGGAGGCAGAAGCGTCTGGGCTGCTGTATCCACACTGCCCTTCAGCTGCCCTCACACAATCATGACCAGAACCCTTCGCTGGGTTTTGGTGAACACAAAGAGGGCACAACCAGCTCATACAATGGTCACCCAGCTTCTTGTCCCTCTTGCGTTTCACCAAAATCAATGCCTCTTGCTTTACAGTGATGGACAGAACATCTTTTTTTTTTGCTTTTGCATGGAGAATAATCACTCTTGGTAATATTCTCATTGGGAGAATACCTCTAATCTCAAGATATCATTCTTATAGCCATTAGTAATTGGGAATGCATTCACCTCTAAAACCGACACGTACAGATATAGTATCTTCAGCATGTGACAGGCCAGAGGTGTCCACATCTTTCCAAGGATCTTGACAAAAAATGGATGGCCTGAAGTCCTCTCTCTGCTCTCTCTACCAGAGGTCTTACACAAAGACAATAAAGATGTCTAATATATACCCAAGTATAATGTGGGTAGGGGAACAACACATTTACTGTCTTTTTTCTTTTCCTAAAAATTGCAAACACGCTATAGTCTAAAGACAAACAAATGAAAAGAAAGCATATTTGAGGCCTGCTTTTAAAGAATTCTCACGATGTCTTTGCTGCTTTTCTGAGGTTTTTTACCACTCTTGTTTAAGCACCATATGTAAATGAAAACTGCTTACATGCAAGCTCTCCCTTAGAGTTACATCAGCTAGTCCTAATAAAAGCTCAATATGTGGAACTTAATCATCTAACAGATGTTTTTATTTACCAGTTCTTATTTTTTATTTAAAATTGCTCATGGGGTTTTCTAGCCACTTGGATCTAATTTAAGTGTGTAGACCCAAATCCATCTCTGACAATACATCATTAAAATGACAAAGTTTTACATAAGAGATGAATTTGGTCCATAGACCATATTTTCTAAGAATAAGATCATCTTTTTTTTGGAACAAACCGTGTATATACTCCTTCTAACCCTTGACCATCCACACAAATACAAAGAATTAAGGACATTACCTGTGGAGGTGGATACATGCATGTGTCTCTCTTCGCTCTACTCTCATTGCTGTCCAAGGTCTTTCACACAAAATTTTAGCTAATTTTCCCCCTTTTTCTTATATAAACATAGAGAAAGAAAGAGGATTGGGGCTTAGAACCAAATCTCTCTTCTTCCAGTGAAAGCAGCAGTCAAAGCAATGAAAGTTGCTGGATTGAACTGGCAACATAACCCTACCAAAAGTTGCCTTCTCTGTGCAGTCCCATTGCCTTCTTCTCATGTTGTATAGTTCACATTTCCCCTGTAGTGGGTTATCTGAACAATTTATATTAAACTTCTCTCAACCACATGGCATTTGCACAGCTGTGCACTCCATTCAGGAGTATTTCATATCTTTTTTTGTTTACTCTGTGTGCAGGTGACACCGGCGGTGGCTGAAGGGACCAGCTGTTACTGTCCAGAAGAGCAACAGGCATATCTTTGCTCGAGCAAGCCTAGACTCCTGTGGTCGCTTGCATGTCCTTTGTGTGCTGAGTCTTCAGCCTGTTGGTACCTGCTTGTTTAGGTAACTGGGAAAGAAGGAGCATCTTCCTTCCAAAAGAGGAATTTTTGAGAGTACCAGCATGAGAAAGGAGTGAAAGCAGGAGGCCAAGTCTTATCAAAGACAGCCTGCTCTTCACAGGCTTCACAGGTTTTTTTCCACAGGCCATTTTTGAGCAGCATGTATGATTCTGTAAGGACCGCAGATTGAATCCTTTCCACTACTATGGTCCACAGAAAAGTACCTGCAATGAGGGCAAGGCAAGAGCAGGGTGCAAGGGAAATAATTGCAGCCAACCAAAATTGTTGCAAGATCCACTGCCGGGTATGTGTCCCTAAACAGGAATTATGGTGGGGCACTGAAAGTCTTGAGCAAAGAGCCTCAAGATGACCACACGTGGTGAAAGTTTAAACTGTTCCATGTTTACCTTTGTATTTCCAACAAGACCACAGGGGCCACCGTGTCTTGGGAGATGTCCATTCATGTGCACCAGCTACCACAAACCACTGCCTTTCCAGAAGATGGTTAACATATAGGCAGTTTCCCTATCTACTTGACTCTGTCATTTCCCATTAGCAAAAAATGATTCTTTTTCTCAAAACTGTTCCTCACCACAAAACTGTTGCACTTTTTATTCAAACTAGCCGTTGTTTAATTCTGTTGCTTTTATCAGCAAATTGCTTTCTTTTAAAATTTCCAACATGTGGCAGGTCACATTGTAATGCATTACTTGAGGCTGTATCTTTCATCTTTCATTTGAACGAGACAAACTTAACATGATTTGATGCTTGCAACCTGCTTCGAGCATGCCATGTGAAAGGTTTGAGATGCATCTTTCATGGGAAACAAAGACTAGACTTGTTTATTCTTTCATTTACATTTTACTGCTTCATTAATTTCAAAATGGAGTTGTGAGAGAAAACAGTTAATTAATGTGGCTATTTTTCATTGTTTTAAAAACTGTCTCAATTTCCAGTTGTTTGATTTATGCTTTATTTTGTTTAGTTTTCCCCTATTGATGGTGTCTCATTTGCAATACGAATCTTGCTCAGCAAAAGAGGAACTGCAGGCCCAGGTTTGGTGTATTTGCTTGGCTGAGGGGCCCCTGGAGCGAGCCTGCTCTGTGGGAGCATGACTGAGCGCTTCTAAGGCAGGACGTCAGGATCCCCCCTAAATGTAGCTATTTATTCTATGATATTTTCACATCTTTGTAAAACAAACAAACAAAGAGGCTACCTGATGATCTGATCTGCCTTATTTTTCTTAAAAAAAGTATCTTGTCAGGGAATTTTTGTTGAAACATTCTCCCATGTCCTCGTGTAAGTAGCAGTATAAGCATGCCAGTGCTCAGAGCCTGCTGGAAGAGATTTCATTCTGCCATTACCTCCATTATATTTTCTTCGAGTCTATTAAGACATAGCATTTAGATGTTGCAGCAAAAGACTATAGTCAAGTGTGAATATAAACAGGTTCATAATTCACCCTGGGCTTGATTCTGATGACTTTATTCCTGCTGAACTATCCTATTTCACCTCATGAGTGATCCCAGTTATTTGAGTTGCACTGTTTGGACTATGGTCTCATTTCGTAATAAGGGTAGGTCACAGATTCTCATTTATGGATTTTTTCAATGGAAGAAACTTTATCTTAACCTTTTATCTGGTATGGATGCTAATATAGCTGCAGTAACCTAATTCTGCACCATTTCAGGTCTTAAGATCATGACTTTAAAAGATAGGTCCTGGTTCTTGTGCTGGTTAAGCACAAATCTAATGTAGGAATTCCTGGGTAAAATTATATTACTCTTACATACAAAGTCAGATTGCTGGATCTTAACAGTCTTTTTTGGTGCCAAAAGACATTAAATTATAAATTTATCTTCTGTCCCAGACACACAGGTCTGATCAAGATTAACTCCAAATTTGCATGTATTATTTTAGCTGCAACTGAAGAGATTTGCTTTTCACCTATATTGAAGTAGAAACAGATTCTAATAAAATTGCAATCTTTCCTTCTAATATCTTAACTATGAGTTACTCTAATTGACTTAAAAGATGACAACAGCGAAATTCTGGGACAACTCTTCAGTACTTCATGCAAAAGGAAACATGCAAACCTACCTCAAAATCTCAAATCATCTTCTTAAACAGAAGTAAAACTTTTAAATGCCACTCCTTCCATTTTTTAAGTAATTTTACAAGAAAGTCACCTCAATACAAGAGTCAGCACTCAGAGTTTTTCACTTAGTAAAGAAAAGAGTGTATTTTTGCCATGGCTTCCTAAAGTTGGCTAAATGGTATGTGAAACCAAGCAGTGATGTAAGCAGCAGAGGATGTGGGTCTGTATCTCATGGCTGGCTGTAACTGACTGGGGCTAGAAGAGAAATATTTCTAAAAGAAATACTTTTATTTCCACAATGGAAATATGTTACATGCTTCTCTGGTTGCACAAAGATGAAGCGTGCAGTGCTCTCAGTTGCTGGCCCAAGAAGTTGTGGCGATAGAGGTAAGTGTTACTTTCTGGTTCATCACTATCTATGTGTCCTCATTAAAATGGAAAACAGGTCATGGTCTTTTCCTAAGATTACCCATTCTTGCATCCAAATGAGATTTTCCTTTGGCAAGCTGGCAGGATATTGAGTTTCATTCTGGATCTGCAGCCAACTGCTTGACTTAGTTACGGAACTCAGAGAGTAATGATTAGTGTAACCCATTCATGTAAAAGAAGGCAGTATGTCAAGAACCTCTTATAAAGAAAGCTGTGATGCCACCATCCGCAGCAGGTCAAACCATGAGCAGTAGTTTAAGGTCTGTACAGCAAGCCAACATAAATCTAGAAAGTCAGCCAAACTCCTCTGCTAAGTTTTTCCAAAGCACATGCCAGAACTGTCTGTTGTATTAAGCATCTAAATGGAGATCCCGATTCTCAGTGTTGCTAAATGCTTTCAGGGCCAGCTCTCTTCATAGAAATAGCTACATAAGCAGTAGTGAAAATTGTTTAATATACATAGATTTCCCTCAAAAACCTGAGGGATCCTCTGGGTGCTTCTCACTTCCACACTGCATGGCAATGAGTCTTCCTGTCTATTGCCACTCACCGAAAAACACTTGCCTTTATGACTGCTAAAATATCAGCCCTTACACAGTTTGTGCAGCTTCTGTGGTGGCACAGCTCAACAGCAATGTGGATGCAGCATGCTTAAGGTATCATAGCTCCATATTTTTCTGATTTGCCACCCTCTGGAAGGCAAATGCCTAGTTGCATCCAAATCCCTCTTAATACAAGTCAGGTTAAGGCAAAAGGCAGATAGAAGTATTAATTTGCAACATTCAAAATAGACCATAAACCAAGATTTATGCAAGGATGGGTAGAACGAAAGAAAAACCTCACATATAAAATTCTAATCTAAGTTTTTTCCCTACTGTAATCAGCTGACTTGCTAAAAACGTTCTACTGCAAGCCACTTCAGCAGGTTTTTCTCCCCTCATGGGCTCTGTGCCAGCGAGTGTACCTGGGAGAGGGGCCTCCCTGGGCGAAGCACAGCAGCTCTGCCGGGGTCCTCAGGCATTGCTCACCGCAAGCTTTCCTCTCTGGCGGTATGGATTAGTCCTGGGAAATCCTAACTCACAGCTCATTTCCATTCCTCTAACAAGATACACAACATACTATGCCTCTATGTGAACCTTAATAAACTTTTCGTTTGTTGTCTATGCAAAATTTTATTCCAAAAACAAACTGAAAGTTCTAATCTTTTTCAGAGAGAGTCACAGCAGTGTACAAAAACCCTCAATAAAATATCTAAATAAATACATCATGGAAAACAAGTAAATCCTGGTGATGATAAAAGGCTAATCCAATAAACTAATCTGATCAAAGGATCAGTCTTGTAAAATCGATTACATTTGTCTTCAAACACAAAGACATAGACAAGGTTCTCAGAAGAAATACATTCTCTGTAGGGATTAAACCACAAATTGATTTATGAATATACTCCCCTAAGACAAACTAGCATACGATTGCTAAAGTATCTCCATCAATAACCAATGGGAATTTTGTCTCTTTTGTACTAGTTTAGTAACTCACTCTGAAAACATGTAAACAATGTTTTGTATACAGCGTATGATTTATAACATACACTGTTTTGTCTTAAGGCTTGTAAGGAGAACAACAGCAAGCTGCAAAACCTTCTGCTCCAGATCATTCCTTCAAAATAAATCCAATTCAGATGCTCTGTGAAGATTGGTATTTCAAAGAGATAACTGACAATTTATATATCACCCTCCTTATTTTGCAAAGAGACAGCACATCTGTAATGCATATTTATTTCCCATTAATAGTTATGAGGGTGTTGCTGCATTGATTGTTTTATATCATGCACTTTTCATCTTATCAGTCAATCTTATAAAACAAAGAGAAAGGAGCAGTTTCTCCCTTCTTTTTCACACTTATGAGAGATTCTAGCATGAACCGTTTCAAATATCCTGAAATATGGTATTGAACCAGTGGAAACTCAGCATTTTCATAAGTTTATTAATGAAATCCACATTGTTATAATTTATTTTTCATTCCCCTTTCAGACATTCACAACAAATATGAAAGCAGAGCAACACAAAGAGGAAGTACTGTATTTCATAAAAATTATGTCAAAATGTTGAGTCACTTCAGAGTTTAAATTGGTAATTGTGTGACTTTGCATGCCTGCAGGACTTGTACGATTGCCAAAGTATTGGATCACAGATTTTAGGAAAGCGCAGGGAATAGACTATGGTGAATTAACAGAGAGAAGATGAGTTGTAACAAACCGTGCTAAAGGAAGGCTATGAAGGCCAAATGGGTGCATGCCCTTTCTGCATCCAGGCTATTCTGCCTGTTGAAATATAGGCAAATTGCCTGCACTATCAGCAGGCTTTTCTAGCCCCTCTCTGCCTTAGAAAACAAGACTACAAAGTCAGCATTTGAGTATGTCCCACTACGTGCAAGCCCAAGCCCAGGCTGTCTTCCTCCAGCCATCCTACCCATGACAGTCTCTCCACCAGCACGTACCCAGGAGCTCATGGTGATCTGCCAAGAAGGCTCAGCACAAAGTATGGGCTGCTAAAGGGAGGACCACATCACTCCTGTGTCACTTATTTTTGTCTAGTTCCATGTTTGATATAATAGTTTCAATGATAAAATATGTCTGTTTGGTTTCCCTTAAACTTCTCTCGGATTTTTTTGAGCCTTTTACTGTTGTTCGAGCCTTTGACTCTTTGCTTCAGCAAATCATTCTCAATTAAAAATCCTGTATAGGCAAACTGAAAAACTAACATCCTATGCAAAGAGATGTGGAACTGCATAGGAAATGTCGGATCTGCAAATAATGCTTTTTAGTATGGATCCTAATCATTCCCCTTGACTCTTGAGTCTATTGTTTCTCTCCACTGTGTAAAGCTGGTATATTTAAAAATATCTTTACAACAGTATTCTCTCTCTGCTCCTACCTAATATTGCTCATAAATCAAAATGCTGAAGATGTAATCATTGGCTTCATGTCACATTAAACATTCAAAATCATTATCCCCAAGTCCTCCAGGGAAGCGGGCAAGATGCTCTCAGTTCAGCTCCCAGTGGACTGCAGGGCAGTAGCACAAAGACGTAGCATATAATTGGACTCAAGTGGTAGTCTGAGCTCATATGAAGCCATGGACAAATTTGTTCAAATCACCTCTTCCTTTAAAACCAGACATTTCAAAATGCACACAGTTCAGATTCACAACTGCCTATGGATAAAAAAAAAAACCTTTAACACTTCCAGAAACAGAGCAACAAATGATTTAGGTGTCTGCATATGACAGGAAACATCAGCCCTTTTTAATCCAGGGCTCTTTTGTGAGCATTTTGGCTTCAGGATGAACTCTGAATTCTTGAATTAATATCGAAGAGCACAAACCTCAGCTTTAAGCTGTGGATTATAACAGGAAATGAACTCCCAAATGAAAGCACCATGCAAATATGAACTGTGAAACATTTCCGATAAATACCAGATATTACTTTTTAAGGACATATGACATCTTGCAGATGCAGGAAATAATGACACAATCAGCCAATTAGTATGCTAGAACACATGCAAATGCAAAATTCTCTGACCTGACATCAGATTTGATATTGTAATCAGAATGGATATTGTAAATTTGAGATTGTTTAATCTATTTTGCCAAGGAAGATTTTAAATGATTAAGTTATCAAGCTGCAGAATGGGGAATATATCAGGAAGGGACCAGTCTACACTGGGCCTGTTTCTTGTTTTCTTTTCTAAGTGTCCAATACTAGCTTCAGCATGCAACAGAAGATTGACATTGAGATACTTTCCCCTGATTTGCTGCAGCAAGTATGCTCCTAAAATTTAGGAGACGGAGGAATTATCTGGATTAAAATTTCAGTTCACAAACACATCTTAACCCATTGTCAGTTACTGCATAGTAACAGTGAACACATTTCACATTTTGGGTAGAAATAATAAGTATTTGCTTCTTAAAATAAATGTATGTATGTAATGAATCACTGACAAGCAGGTTGGAAGGAGGAATAAGTGGTTAAGACACGAGCACAGGACTTAATCCACTTTCAAGGTTCACTAAAGGTTTTCCCGGTGATAAGCCAGGTAGCCCTCCACATGCCTCAATTTCTTTTCATGCACAAGGCTAACAGCATTGTTCCCTGTCAGAAAAGGAAGAGATCTTGTAGATTTGTGGCTCAGCCTAGGGAGAAACAGGAAGAAACAGCACATCTTGATTCTCACTCTCCAGTGTTATTTTTGGGGCTTTACAAGGAGCTAGGAGAGATGAAAGCACCATCCACACTGCTCTTTCTACCGCTGGAGCAAAGGTAATGCTGTTTATCAGATTTAATAAACCTGCTTTTACTCTCTTGTACTTGAAACACTGCAGCACTTTGTTTTCTTTGTAGCGTTTTGAACGATCCCTCTTCACTGGCTCAGTTAATGCTCAAGGAGATTTAGGATTGAAAATAACTTGTAGGTGGCACTTCTACTGTTTGTCCCAAGGGCGTGACTCACAGAATCCCTGCCACATTCACCCAGTGCACTAACGTTTCAGCTGGAGCACTGCAGTCACTAGGATAAAGCAGTGGCCGTATCTATATGTTATATATTGCTTTGCAGTGAGTAAACAGTTCCTGCTGAAGTGAAACTAGTGCAGCAGGAGGTGGCAGGTTCCCTTGCTGCCTTCAGAAAGGCAACAGAGCTCCAGGGGGCTGAGGGTGTGAGAGAAGCCTAGGACCCCTAGTCAGACTTCTTCAACCACAACAGGTAGGAGAGAGAGATACAGGTTTGCCAGCCCAGTACTCCATAAAACTAAGTTGGCATGGTGAAATTCTGGCAGGAAACATCAATGGGAAGCTCTCCTTGACTCTTGCAGCACCAGAATTTCAGCCTCGAGAATACACCATTTTCCAGCAGAGCAGGAGCAGTTCTTTCACATGCCGACTCTGGAGATGTACCATGGCATCACTTGTATGAGGGTTTTGGGTACTGGTCATCTCCTGCAAGGTTGTCATCAATCCACAGGCTCTTCCTCTTTGCTTGTTTTCATCTTTTCCTATCTTTCACTTTTTTTTTTTCACCTTTTCAAGTTCTTTCTCCTCTAATATTTCCCAAGCCATCTGTGAAGTCAGTGTTCTTGAAAATAAAAAACAAAGGAGCAATTCCCTTGCCAAGTGCAAATACCTTGACAGATGTAGCATATAAGCAAAGCTGTGAAGTGAGACAAACCTGTAATATCTCCATACTGGAGCATCTCTCTCTTCCTCTACGTGGGTCTCCACGCTTCGTTTTTCTCCCTTTTTGAAGACTGAAACTCCTATGTAAGCTTGAAACTACAGCTACCCTATCCTCTGTAATGAGTATATCATACTAATAATGTAATTTATGGATTTTTATAGTGTGTTAACAATCCTGTTAGATGTCAACAGGACCCCTATGGAAAAGACCCCTTGATTTTACCAAAAAAAAAAGCCAAAACAACCCAAAGAACCTCAAGAGACATTAAGTCTTAGAAATCTCTAATGGCATTTTGTCAGTATGGAGGATTAAGACGGCACACCGTATTGGTATATAATTCACAATAATGCTGCCTTCAAGGCTTCCAGCTGGACTACTGACCACCAGGAGTCCCTCATGTGACAGCAAGGCTCACGGTAGGTCTCTTTAGACCTCCTCTTTGAAAATGCAAAATTGAGCCTGGATATATTTGAACCTCGGCGTCAAGTCTTCTAGCACAGAGATAGCAGCAAGTTTACAGGAATGTCTACATGTTAGCACAAACCACTAGAGGGAGGGAGAGGTCCACAGTGCCAGAAGAGCACTTTCCAAACACGGCTTTGCCGTCTCCCCCATATTCTAATACAGGATGGACCCTGCATTTTAGTAGCACATTGGGACTTCAGTTTTCACCCTGCTCGGAGGTCAAATGAAGGTGGCAGCAGTTCCTCGTGGTCTCAAAGGTTTGGCCCTCTGTAAACTGAGTAGGGAGTTTTTCTTCAGCTCCAGGATCTCCTCGCACATGGATGCAATTTCTCAGCACGGAGGCTGCAGGCCAGATGTACAGATCCCATGGGCTGAATGTGGCCCAGGAGCCATGAGCTACAGTACCATATGTAAGTGGTGTTTTACATACCTATCAAATGTCAGGTCTCGGCTCAGATGCAGATGAACTATAATTCTACTACTGTAGCACAGTTCCCTTAATATTATCCTGCAATGTGGAAGAGTTCTTGCTCCAAATCACTAGCAACAGATGAGCTCTGTGCTTATTATAGGCCCCTGAGTACTTTGTAGAAAAACATACCCAGAACAAAGTGTGTCTCCATTTCTCCTCAGCTGAGTTTTAGCAAGGAATTTAATAAGGATTTATGGGCTTTCAGAGATTGCTTTGAGCTTAGCCAAGGACTCTTTCTTTAATCAAACTTTTCCGTGGGGGCAGGGGAGGATGTGATTCCAAGGTTATAGAAATTGAAGCAATCTCTCAGGTATCTAACTGCAGCCTCACACAATGTGCTACCAGCCCTTTAACTTACAGGAGAACAGACTTCATTTTTACACATCTCATCCAGAAAAGCTTGGCATGAGTTGTAAAATGTTAGATTTAATAAGCTTAAGTTTCAGTCCCTGGGCTATATTATATTTGGAAATCAAAAATTAATCCTGTAAAATTTCAGAATTGAAAAAGAATTAAAAGTGTTAGGGGCAAATAGTTGGAAAATATTTTACATCATTGGATATTGGTTAATCTACTGAAGATCACTTGAGTGATTGGAGGTGGACAAATACAGGAAGATAATTTTCATTGCTTCAAGCAGCTTAAATTGTTGATAAGAAATATTATAGTCTGAGGAACGTGATAGACATCATTCTGGTGTGAGTAAAGTGGATGTCATCTTTCTTGCTGAATTAAAGTTTCAAGCATTTCAAAAAGCTTTTGACTGAACTTTCACAAGATTGCAAAGTCACTTGAATTTTGAAAGATTGAATTCAAAAAACAATGGTTTGGAGTCTGCGTTTAAGTGGGAAGAGAGTTATTAAATATAGAGAGAAATACAGGAAGAGCTGAGCTGCAAAAAGGACTAGCTTTATGGACTGTGGAAGCAGTGATCCCTTCCAGCTTGGAATAAACATTCCAGTTCTGTTCATTTCTGTCCATGCGGGCCGTGTTTGCTGAACTCCTGAGCATTGTAGCTGGTTTCCAGCAGACTCTTTTCAATCAGGCTATATCTTTTCTGAGGCACAGCATGCTAAACTGGACACGAGACTCAAGATAAGTCATCAAAAGTAGAGAAAAATAACTCGAATCATTCCACACGTCTAGCATTCTTTCCTGTGTTTGTATTTGTTCTGGCTCGGATTTACTGTCTTTTTTTCTGCAGACCTGTAGTTCAGCTAACATTCTGTCTCTTTTGTGTACACATCTGATTATGCCTACATGTGTTCTACTTACCCTATTAAGCTGCATCCTGTTTATTTCAGGGCATTTAAAAATTTATTAAAACCATTTGAGGTTTTCAGATTTTGTTGTATGAGATCCTTTAGTCCCCATCCAAGTCTTTAACAAAAATATTTGTTAAGTAATGTCAAACCCAGACCCCTACTGCAAAATGCTGGGTCAGTCCATTTGCCAAATGGTTTTGGACTAAACATGAACCCAAAACCCTTGGAGATGGAATCAACACGTGGCTGTACTTTACTGAACGAGGCTAGAGTTTCCACAGTGGAGCAGAACAGTTATCTAGTCCAATAAGATGTCCTTAACTTTAACTGGTTTCAAGGTAAAATTTAAGAAACTGTGGAATGGGCAGCTGTGGAACCAAGGAAGATTATGATATTACCAGAAAATTACAGTTGACAGGAGGATGGAACATACTGTGTTTCTGCCAGACAATATTACCTGGAAGTCTGAGCAAGGAAGAGTGAATTAACTGAGATCTCTTTGAGAAGATAAATTGCATATCCAGTAAGAGGGGATGGTTTTGTTTTTAAGCCTGCTCTGCTTTGTAGCAGGTCTGACTACTGCCTCTGCCACAGTTTGTTTTTTGTTTTTTTTTATGGACCTTGAATAAATCAATTAATCTCTTTGAGTTTCAATTCTCTGTCTGCAAAGTGAGGGTGATAGCTCTTTCCAAATCTTAGGGATACAGGCAATTGAGATGTCTGAGAGGCTCCTTGACACTGTAAGTGCCAGGAAAAAAATAGCTCTGGAGAGGAAAGGATGAAGCCAGAAGGCATCAAAGATCAATAAAAGCTTTGATTATAATCTATTGTGTATCTGGTGAAACATCCACACCAACTCAGAAGACACACTGCTCAGCTTAGATAAGAGAAGTCAGGAAAGGCACAACCTACCTGTGCTAAAAATAGAACAGGCTAAAATAAGCAATGAGAAAAAGGAATTTGTATATCTTTTCAAGGCATTTGGATCCCATATAGAATGCGTATGTAAAGTGAAAGTTGCTTGTCATAGAGTATGACACCCGAGTTCTTTTAAGCCACAGTCAAAATAGATTTAGGATCCTGACCCAGAACATCTCTGGGGAGAGTGGGACACATCACTAGCTGTGGGGAGAGAAGTGCATTTTTCTGGCTGGTGTGCTCCATTGCAGAGGTTGGAGAAGATGGTGGATGCTCAAGGTGGATGCTGCATCATTTGGCCCTAGTCTGGAGAGGGGATGAGGTGATGTTGTGTGGAACAAAGAGGCAAAGTCACACTATGGGGACCAGCAATACAGACCAGGGCTAGGCTAGGCTTTATGGAAAAACAGTAGTGGGGCACTAGACTAGCATGACTGTCATTTGATATTACCAGCATTTATAACTTTTGTGGGTTTTTTTTGTAGTGAGAATCACGTATCTGACATATGCTGATAGCAGCCATCACTGTGCTTCAGGCTGAAAGAATCTATGAACCAATAAATCCTTATGGTAAGTCTGTCTGAAGTGTTGGATTCAGTAGGATTCCTCACAATGTTGCACATGCTCACACAGGCACATGCATACATGTATATGCACACACCAGATTGAAATCTTCGCAAAATGTAGATACAGTTTCTGTTTTCTTCAAATGTGGCTGAATGAGGAGGTTACCATTTATGTAAGAGCCTCTCGAGTGTTTCATCCACAGTGGATGTGATCATTTCTTTAGGTTCGATTCCTTTCTTTGCCAGAGAAGCATCCAAAGCAATCTCACTCTTTGATAGATGGTACTTTCTGTGGGAGGGAATGGTTAGATAGGAAGAGGTATGATGAGATACTGCAACTAATCCTTACAGGCTTAAAAGAAAAGACTTGCTTCTTTGGAGGAAGGGGAACAGACTCCCTCTTTCAAGAGAACTGTTCAAGCACTGACCTCGATCCTCACTTTGCCTTGCTGCGCCCACGTCCCTTTGATAGCTCCATTTGCTTTGAATGTCCTTGTGCTCAACTGTGCACATCTCCTTCATCTGTATGTGTCAGTTCACTGAGCTTATGAAGCAAGAAAGTGAAAGGAATTTATGAATTTGATCACAGACACTAAGGGTGTAACACAGGGAAGAATGGCAAGCTTATGTCTCTCCTCACATATCTACTATGGACAAGATATCTGATTTTAAAGTAAAGCCCATCATTTAAAATAATTTGTATCCTTTGTTTAAGATGGCCTTTAAATATAATATGCTTACTCTGATTTTCTCCCTGATTTTTTTCTTTTTTTTTTTTCTTTTCCCCTTTGAACACAGTAGATCTTATTTCTGATATATGAGGATGGTCATCTGCTCCTCTCATTCTCATGGGATCGCCTTGGATAGATGAGAAATGATGAACCTTTGCATTCCTTTACTCTCCTGGTCCTCAGGGAAATAACTGTGGCCACAGATATAGAACAGGGAAAAAAAAAGAGTGATCTGGGCTTTTCCAACATCCTTTATTTATACCTTTCATGGTTTTTATTCTCTTCTGCATTCATGTTCAGCTAGCAATCCATCAGGGATCAAACCCTTTACTCTCACTACTGGAGCGTTTTACCACAGCAAAGTAGAAGGTCTAAGAATACAGGTAAAAACATTAGATAACAACCAAATGTTTGTCACTTGCAGCACATTTTGGAACTGCTAGAATTATGACACAAAATGCTGGATCAATCTCGAGTAATCTCATTGGTCTCAGAACAACCCTGAGCTTACTCTTGCTGCCACAGCAAATCTTCCTTTAAAAACTGCCAGACGTAGAATGAAGATTACTACATAGTGTTGTACAGGGCACAAATACAGCTACATGTCCTAAAAGAGAGGAATTAGTGCGTAGATTTTGTAACACAAGCTGTGATAAAAATATTGGCAGAGATTAATAATTGCCTAGTTTCAGTGCTCTTTATAGACTCAGATGTTAGATGAAATTTAGCAGGATCTTTTTCCCCAAAGGCAAGTGAATTTTTGTATAATTCTGTGTGCACAGGGCAAAACCAGATCTTTTCCTGATATGTATCTGCCATTTATAGTTATTTTTGATTGCCTGAAACAAGACCATGCATCCAGAAACAAGACCATGGATTCCGAAACAAGAAATACTGCTATGAGATGGAAGTTTGCCAGCAAAATATGGAAGGAAAGAGATGGATGCTTTAGCTGTCTTTTTGATATCAGTGAACTCTGTATAGCTCTGCATGGCTATAGTCTTTGATAAGGCAGTTACCTCATTACCTACAAAAATTAGGAGACATTTTTATTTCTCTGCAGGAAAGAGAACAGCTCTCAGCTACTCTGAGGAGCAGGAGGGACTCAGAGGAATATGCAGCCACTCTGTCCTCAAAAGCAGTAGACGAAGCTGTGGGATTCTGTGTTCTCTTGTGGAGTCTATGGTCTCTTAAGCTGATCTTATGAAGAAGTGAATGGAAAGCTGACGAGGTAACATCAGTGTCATTTGGTCAAATCTAGTCACGGTTTTATTTAGCTTCAAGACAAGAGCACACACAGAGAACAGGAGAGATATCAGGATAGACTTTGGTGCCGTAATGTGTCAAACTCAGGAAAGATGGGTATTACTGCATCTGCAAGTCATTATTTCCAATAGAAATAATATATAGAACCAAGAGCCGCTGATGCATCTCAAGGGAGACTGCAGGATATCTCCTTTAATTAACTTGAGTCACTAGTGTATGGAGGTAAATAAATCAATGAAATCTTGATCTCCTTAGAATTGAGTTGGTGTAAGATGCTTTTATTGCCTGAGGAATCTCTCTTCTGCATCATTTCTCAGCAATTCAGATTGATTTGACTATTCAGTGTGGAGCCATGAGTTTTCTTCTTCATGCCTAAGTATGCTGTCAGCAAGAATAAGAAAGGAGAAGGTGGACTTCATTAATATTAGCACACATTTTCAGTGGTTACATGCAATTAGTGATAACTTGAAGCCTGTTCTTTTTTTGCTTTGCATACAAGAGTTAAATGTCAAAGGGGTAAATTAATGCTAGAATACTGGATGTTCCTGGTGACTTTGTTTTAGGGAGCAAAGAAATATGAATTTCAGAGTTAGAGTTTCCAACTGTGGTCTTGTTCTCAATGTGGGTTTTCAATTATACTAATAGGATTAGCTGTCTATGAAGGGAGAAAAGTAAAAGGGGTCAGAAGGAGCTAGAAACAATACTAAACACTAAAGACTTGAGAATGAGTTTATGTTCTTCACTGTCAGTTGGTCACTGAACAGGTAAAGCACGTTTCACAAGACTTTTTGAGTCCCCTGATTGGGTGAATACTGCCTGGTCGAAAGCCCACAGAAATTCAGGCAAAGGACTGTCAATCCTTGGACAGCAAATGTCTGAGCTGGATATGGAGCCATTCTTATACAGAACACAGACAAAACAACTTCAATGACTGAAAAGTAATTCTATGGCTTTATGCTTCAAATTTATGTTCTCTGTGGAGGTCAAAGATTTGCTGACTAGTGGCAAGAAAATCACCTTATATTATACATCAAGTGTTAGTGTAGCTTAAAAGACAAACCAATTTCAGACATCAGAGAACAGAATAAAATTTAAACCATAGAAACAGTAATTTCTCGCTCTGGAAATCAATAACATTTCACTGAGAAAGGTTGCGAAATCTCCCCAGTTTCTGTTGCCATAAGCCTAGGCTCTGATGCCTATTCTAAGCATTACTCAGCTTCAGCAGACTTTGATCCTCACTGGGAGGAAACAAGGATCCGACCTCTGCCTGAACTTGGGTCCTGTGGAGAAAAAGATTCCCCAGGCTGAAAAATAAAGGTTTCCGAGCTCCTTATACATCTGTTTAGACTCCCACCAGGCAGTGTGTTCACGCGCCTCTGTAGCATTCTTGAATGTTCTCCTCCAATTAACCTCTCTGAGAAGGCTGCCAACTAATTTGCTGACCAACCCCAAACAACTGGAAAAAAAAATAAGGAGGGGTGGAAATAAAACCAATGCCAGGCAGCAGTTTAAAGAATGATTCTTGTATTAACTTTGCCAGCTAGAGCAAACAAACAGTCCTGGCTGCTGTGCAATAACCTCATTCCTTAGTCTGTTCCTAACACCGATCCCTTCTCACCCCCAACCTTTCTCACTGGGAAGCTTCCTGATTTGATTAAGTCAGTATTGATTTCCTTGGGCTGCAGATAGTGGAAATCCCCAAAGTGTAAGGAGCTGCAAACATAACCCAAAATTCAGCTCATTGCAGCTCCTAAAAAATAGACAATGCAACAATCTGTGTTATGCTCGAAATCCTTCTAAGGAAGGAATTTCCTGAACCCCACCACCCCTGGATTAGTCCATACTAGCTTCCTGCAGTGTCCATATAGTGTCAAAATAGCATACACGATCACATCCACTATAATTTTCATCTCTCTTTTACCTCCCAGGTCCTAAAGACTTCGAAATACATACCTCCACTTTCTCCCTCTGAACTTGATTTCCTCCTCTTCCTCCCAAAGCTTGAGACTTTCTCCCATTGCTCCTCACACTCACCGGTCAAACTAAACTTCAGCCTCTTGTGTCCTACCTCTGTTCCCAGCTATTTCCCTGGGGTTGATTTTCTTCTTTCTTGCTGATGCTACGTGCAGGTATCTGTGTCCAAGGGGTTGTGTTACTTGAAAGTGTGTTAGTCTGCCAATGCCAATGTTAGTCTGCCAATGCTCTCACATTGGTGCAACCTGAGGGACAGATCTGCATGGCATGTGCAGGACAACTCCATCTCTCCAGGTCATCTCTCCAACATCTATCCTGCTTTCTTCCATATTTCCTCACTTTTCCCCTCTCTCTAGCCACTTTGGGATCAAGTTTGTCATGAAAGACCATAAAATAAGAAACAAACTCCGCTCTGCTGTCATAGCCATAGGTGGGCCAGATATACGACCTCCAATCATGGAGATTAACAGCCATGTAGGACCTGTCACAGGGGATGGAAAAGTATGGAAAGCCCATCTAGCATATGGGTATTTCTCTGCATTGGTTTGAATGCTGCTTACTGTGAGACTTAAAGAGTAGGTTTGACTTGATCAGTATATGAGGACAATTATGTGACATATATATGTCTGTTGTAGCTAAAGATTTGCTTACTTTTCAACTTTCTGTTCCTCCTGTTTTACCTCTTGGGGAAAGGAGTAGAATAGGAATAGAAAAGAACAGAGAGGTTTAACAACTGTAGTTGGCAAGTTGACTCTTGATGTTCCACAACATGTTTATAGTCTGGCATGTTAAGGATAATTACATTAGCTGTGGCTGACACTATATTTTGGACTATAGGGCGTGGTATTCCAGCATGTCAATATATTCTCTTTGGGATAACTACTTTCAGTCAGATGGGTCTAAAAGACGGAGAGATTTCTTACAGTACAATAGTTGCATCTTGATGACTTGCTGGATGCTGTACTGCAAAAGTAAGTAGCTTGTGGCTGTTCTTTGGTCTAAGCCATGGATTTTGTTAACAGCATGTGTCAGGCTGCAGATTGGAGCTGGATCCTGTGGCAGCACAGAAGGAACTTTCGTTCCTGGAGTAGCTCTTCTCCATCTCAACTTTTCTTTGTTCTCAGTTTGAGGAGTCAGGACACCATCCAGCACCAGCGAGATATTGCTGAGGACACAGTGCCATTCTGTCCATTTGAGGGGTTCCTTCAATATTTCTACTCAGTCACCTAACCTTTAGCTTGAGAAAAATAAATGTATACACACTCTATTCTCCAAAAGTTTCTGGCTACTGAATGGATGGGGTAATATTGATCTTCTCAGAGCAAACTCGGCAGCCAAGAAGCTGTGAAGTTATCTTTTTTTTTTTTGGAAGACCAGGAATGGTGTTCACATCACATAAATTATTTCCCTGTTTTCAAGACATTAACACATGATATAAAGGCTCCTGACTATAGAGCAGCAATCTGACAGAAATCATTCCACAAGCATGAAGTTTTCACTGCTCTTTTAAGATCTAGGATCTGATTACCTTTGATCCATTTGTGGACACCAATCCATCTTCTCCCAAAGATAGTACTTAAAATGATACACCTGCCACTTTGAAAGACAAAGTGGTTTTCTTAGCTTAATAAACCTTATAGCTTACTGCGATAAGGCACACAGCTTCAGAGGAGGTTGCTCTCTACCCTGGTTTCTTGCTTTGAGCTCCTAGCAATGTATTTTTTCTGCTTCCTTGTTTGAGGGCAGAATCTTCACGTGCACCTCCCAAGTACTGTGCTTCAGTTATATATAAATGTATATCAGATTATTTTCCAGTACAAATTATAGCCTGAGCATTATCTGTGAACTGTATATTTCCATTATTCATCCCTGTCTCTATTCCTGATTGGATGCCTGAAACTTTATGAATAGAGGAAAAAAGTGAATGATGAATAGTGAATCATGAATAATAAACAGAAGATGAGTACACTTTTTCATACTCCTATTCCTCCATGAATATGTGTATCCCTATATATCAGTTGCCTTTACCAACATTCATATGCACAGAAAACGCATTGAAATATGACTAGCAAAATAGGGCAAGAATGCAGCTGAATCAAATCAGGAACTGTATTTTTTTTGCATAGTTGTGAATGCGCTACTCAGCAGTCATCAGTTCCAAAAAAATTCAACTTTTCTGAGGACAGAGCTAGCTGGAAAGGCAAGAGTATTTCTCCATGAACCTTCCACTGACATGCACCAGGAAGGTGTACATGTCACAGTGCTTCTGCTTCCTTCAGGTTCCTGAGCTCAAAATTGGAATAACGATGCCCTTTCTCCTTTCTGTAGCACCCTCGAACATTTTAATAAATTGTACTAAGTGAGAAAGAAACATTTTTAAAGACTCTGCCATATGAGCAAAGGCTGAGAGAGCTGGGCCTGTTGTGCCTGGAGAAGAGAAGGCTGAGAGGGGACCTGATCAATGTGTATAAATACCTCGAGAGTGACAAGGATGGGGCTGACCTCTTCTCAGTGGTGGCCAGCGATAGGACTAGAGGAAACGGCCACAAACTGAAGTGCCAAAAGTTCCACAGGAACTTAAGGAAAAATTTCTTAACGGTGAGGGTGACAGAGCCCTGGCACAGGCTGCCCAGAGAGGTGGTGGAGTCTCCTTCTCTGGAGGTCTTCAAAACCCGCCTGGACACCACCCTGTGCCCCGTGCTCTGCATGACCCTGCGTGTGCAGGGGGGTTGGACTAGATGATCTGTAAAGGTTCCTTCCAACCTTAAGCATTCTATGGTCCTATGTTTCTATGACTCATCAGTGACCAATGTAAATCATGTCAGACTTCAGATTCTTAGCCTGTTAGGTAACTTATAGGTATTATAAGTGCTGCTGTTGCTTAGAAGATTACTCATAAATTATATTTTTCCCACTACAGATAATTGATGGGTTCTGTGTGCCTGACTTGCCAAATCATATTTATTTATAGTATACTATACCCATGCTCATTTCTCCTGATCACCTTCTAATGCTTCATATGCTTGGCAATGGCATCCAGGATGAACTGCTCCGTCACCTTTCTGGAGAGCAAGGTGGAGCTAAATGGTCTGTAATTCTGGGTTCTCCTTCTTGCCTTTTTGGAGGCCTGGAGTAACATTTACTTCCCTCCTATCATCAGGCACCTCTGATGTCTATGACCTTACAAAGATTGGGAGTGGCCTGTGTATGATCTACCAGTTAGTAGCCTAGCTATTACCAAGCCATTTTGAACATTTTGAAATTTAGAGAAGGAATGTTCATGGCCTGAGAGAACCAAGCTTTTCAGAAACTGCCACATGATGCTCAGCCAAAAGCATCCATTAGTCCCTCATAACTGCCTGTCTAAGTCAGGCATATGAGGGACTTATATCTGCCTTTTCTCTCAGGGAAAGTGTTTCAACTCTATCCTAGTCTTCTGTCAACTGCAACCTAAAGTGGTTCTACTGAAACCAACTTTAGCTTGGACTTTTTCTTTCGTACTGACAAAAGCCAGCTGTATAAAAAAAAATCACGTCTGCTCTAATTGCTTTAATTGTTATGGAGGAGAATGAGACACCTTACAGATATGCAATAAGCGGACTTGTAGCGCTCGGCTCTTGAACGCAGTATCAGAGACGTAGAACCTACGGCATTTATGAAATGCCAGGATTTAAAGGGTTTTTTGCAACTGCTTTTAAAATGAAAAAGCATCTATACTATTAAAGTATGCAAACATTTTTCTAAGTCCTGGATGTGCCTTCTTTGTTCACAGAAATATGTGGTGTGTCCCTTTAGATTTCAGTGCTGATGCTCTGAAAACCTATAATCAAGAAGTTCAAAATATTGGTATAATATACAGCTCAATCAATGAGAGGTTTGTCATTAACTAATTTTTTTTTTGATGCCTTAAAAAATAATGAGGCAGCCTTGTTGATATTTCCTTTGGTGCTCCAATGGACTGCAAAGTAGGGTCATCTTTTCGTTGTCCTTTCACATCATTGGATTATAAATGCATTTCATCTGTGTTGAGGTATCACAGCAAAAAAATTACAAAACAACCTTTAAAAATGTCTAGTAAAGCTTGCTGCTTACTTTGCTCAGGATCTCACCTCAGACAATCTCTTGTCTGTCATTTTCAGAGATAAATTAGTATTTCCATTGTGCCTTCACCTGAAATAGCGGCTGCCATTTCATCACCTATCACTCACTTTTCCAACCCCACCCATCCTCCCCCATCTTATTTCTTTCTTCCTACACCACAATTCTCAGTTTCTTCTAAGACAAAAAGCATGTCCTTAATACATAAATATAAAATACATAAATATAAAATACATAAATATAATCTGACCTGCCTTTCTGTTTTCCCCTTCCATGGTCATAATGCAGGAAGTTACCAAATGCTTATTTCTCTTACCCCTCCAGTTGTTGCAGCAATCCCATCTCACCCCATTTCCTTGCTATTCTTCTCCTCAGCCTCTCACTATGCTCAGATGCTTTTGTCACTGCACAAACTGTTTTATTTTCCTAGCTTAAACCAGTTTTCCTTTGAAGCTACTGCCTGCTCTCTGCACTTCCCACTGAGCACCGAGCTGCAGCCTTGGTGTGGCTCCTTCCCTCCTCCCCACTGCCGACTGCCCGCAGCTTGAGCACAAACGAGCACATACTTTTGGATCTCATCTCATTTGCAAACACACAACCAGCTGATCTATCCATGTCAAAAAGATATGACTTTGATAGACATCTTTACTCCAAACCTATTTTCTTATACCCAGACTAAATTTTCTTATTCTCTCTTAAAATCCAACAATCAAGCCAAGCTGAACACAACCGAAACAAGCCTCTCAGCCTTTCTTCTTTTAAGATCTTTTTCAAACATTTCACTACCACTTTTTTTAGCCTCTGTTACAATTCCACCAGGCTGCGCCTAACTAAGAGGTCGTCTCACATGCAGATCTCTCCAGGCCTGCCCTCAGTGCCACATAGAGTCTTTCCACCTGTAATGCAACTTACCTAGTCTTCCTGGGTAGTAAATAAAAAGAAGCAAGGCACTGCCAGACAAGATCTGATGTTTTGTTATCTAGAAGTAACTGAGCATAGTTTATTGGCTGTTAAAAAAGCAAAGGTGACCAGCTCAGATGATGATATCAGTGCAGACATCTATTGCAAGGAAGTATTGCATCCCTTGCTTTTCAAGTATTTTGTTTTAGATTTTAAATTATATGAGGTTGAGAGCAATTGCATATCTTTACCTTCTGGGCCTGTTCAGTGGGGTTCAAGGCTGTGACTATGTTTCCATAGTGCTATTATAATGATCAGACTTCAAGCTATCAACAACATCAAAATGGTGCACAAAAAAAATACTGAAGAAAACAGAAAACATCTTGCAAAGGTTAAAGGAGCCATAGTGATGTATAGCAAGAATATGGAGGCACATAGAAACAGTTAATTGATAGCTTGTGTGGCTGGTGATCGCAGTGCTGCAGTCCCTGTGACTCCAAACATATGGCAAGAGGGATAGCGCTGAAAAAGAACAATGGCATTTAGTCAGCTGCTGTATATAGAACTTATTTATTTATTTATTACTAACAGTCATTTGTAAAGCTTTTCTGCTTCATTTTTGAGGTTTTGAAAATAAGATCTAAGCCATTTGGAGAAAACATGAAATCCTTAAACTTATATAACTATGAGTATCATTCAGTGAGAATTTTGCATCTGTTGCTCCCTGTTTCCCTTTAGTAATAAGCAGAATTCTAGGGTTAGTGCTGATTCTTTTCATTTCTTTCATGTCTTTGATTTCGAAGACTACAAAGACCTTGTTTGAGAAAGAGAGGATTATGTGGGAATATGTCTGAGATATCTGAAATTATGTGTAGTATGATGTCAGTGAATGAAGAAAGTTTATTTAGTAGCTCCCACAATATTTTTATTCTTACCAAGGAGCATGAAATTAAATGATTAGGCAGCATATTCAAAGCAAATAAATGATACTGTTTTGTTTGCATGCTGTAGAGTTAGCCTTTGGAATTATCACCAGATTGGAAGAAAAATATAATATATGTACATATACATATTTACATATATTACGTACAATACGGGGTTCCTATTGAAAGCTGGGTGATCAGTTCAACGTGCAAATCCAGACTGCAAGCAGAGTTATTCTACTTATTTGAGTCAAACATCACTTTTGCCGTATGTAATTCTTCCTATCAAAACCTTAGATGGAAAAATGGGGCATCGGGGAAGAAGGCTGCTGCTTTGCTGTTCCTGGCTCCTCTGCTCTGCATTGTTGAGGAACCTCTGCAGGGAGGAAGAGGCCCTTCCTTTTGAAGAGCCAGTTATTCCTGGCTGGGTGAAAGATTTTGAAATTTTGAAATGCAACCTGGAGCAGACAGAATGGGCTAGAGCTTGGAGATTGCTCAGAATGCCAGGAACTTAGGCAGAGGCAGCTCTCAGAGGTGGCAGAAAGAGACTTTTCAAAAGGACTCAGAACATTTTCTGAATTTTTTTTTTTTGTCTTGAATTTCACAGAAAGTGGCTGGATTAAGGGAATCTCTGGAGGAAAAGACTTGACATACAAGAAACAAGGGACAGCACAAATTGCTGATTCCAAACCCATGTAATTTGTTTGAGTCTAACCCAGCACAGAAAGATTCTTCTCTGTTTAAAAAGTGTGTGCTCTAACAGAACATCCCTTCTGCAACATGAACTCCCTTTGATGCTTTTGTAGTGTTCCTTACAGAAAATTGTGTTAGCAGACTTATGAAAGAGGTTTGGCTTTTTGGAGTCAGGTCACATTCTATATTCTTATTTATTTTACAGATGACTATATTTATGCCAGAAAAAAAGTCCTTTCTACTTTGACCTGTTGAAAAGTGCTGCTGCTGCAACCCTTCAGGCATGCCAAGTGTGCTGGAGGAGGCAATATTCTGTGTGCTGGAGGAGGTGGAGTGCAGAGCTCGTACAGGCTGTCACCTCACTGATAGCAACAGCCCTCACAAGAGTCTCATCTATAAAGTAATACTACACTGCAGTTCAAAATGCCCAGTGCACATTCAGCTTCATAGGGACACTGAGTCCAACCTTTTTTATTTTAGTCGCTCTTCCAAAAGTGTCATTAGTTCTTCTGACAGGAAAGAGACAGGTCATCTCTAAGAACATCATTGTCAATAGGCTAACGGGCTCAGAATTGGATCTGATGCTGTGAAACAAATGCTTTGATGGCTTTCCTCAGCTTGGTTACCAGAAACCTTGCTTGACTATTTATTTCAAACATCTGGCCTGCTGTTATTGAGCATCTATTTATAAATCTGCCCTCAACAAAACTCTCAGAGAAGTGCCTGACTTTAATCAGCTTGTGTGTGACTTGTGGCAATAGAATATTTTACAGACATTAGTTCCTAATTGTCCAGGGTTTTCTTATACAAATCAGCATTCCTTTCTGGAGCTACTTTATTTGTATATGTTTTTTATTAACAGAGCTGTTTCTGCATACAACAGAAATGAAAACAAGTCTATTAGAGAAGCTGTGAGTGATTGCCATCATTTTATTAACTAAAATTATTTCAAGATTTCATGCAAAACATGTAAAAATTTTAACAAACAGCTAGCCATTCCTTAAAATACATACAAGCCACCTCTCTGTATCTACGTTTGTATTAGGGTAATTTAAAACTTATAACTACCAAAGGTAGCAAAATAAGTTAAAGCACATTCAGAGTTGCTACAGGATATGAGGATGTTGGGAAAAATAAGAATATGATTCTCATTAAAGGGCAAATTATAGCATGAAAAGGTTTCGCATACAACTGTTATTAAATGGACACATCACACATTGTGAAGGTATGTTAAGGAGATGACATTTCTATACCTCTCGTGGATTAAACTCATTGTAAATTTCTGCTGTTACAAATACTCTTCTATTATTTTTACATTAAATGTAATAATTCTTAAATTTAAGTATGATGGACCAAAATACTGCTTCTAGGCATCACTAATGTTATGCTCTTCAGCAAAATGTTGCCTCTCTGCAGGAGTATTTTCTTGCCCTGCTGCGTTTAACAAAGACATTTGTCCCTTTTTGTTCGTACAACTTAAGCTGAATATCTTTATTTCACTGAATCAATGCAATGCATTTTGCCCTTAAATCAACTAAACTATGTGAACTAGAAAATAGATTTTTTGCTAATGAGAAACAACTTGAAAGAGATCCATGTGTCACTGAAGTTAAGGAAAACCTTCCATTTCATTTGATGGAATCTGACTATAGACTTGAATGAATTATTCTGAATTTACTTGAGTGCTGTATTAAGCTGTCAGCGGCAAAGGCTATGATCATGAGGAATAAAAGAAGGGATTACTTTTTATATATTTTAATCCATCTGTGCTTTCAATGTTGTAGGCATGAATTTCAGAAGAAGAGGTGATAAAGAAACTATATATAAAGTCAGTCAGGTGTCTCTAGTTTGGCTGAACCTAGAAAGTCCTAAAGACTCAGAACTTTATGCAATCCCTAAGGGACACTACATGCCCTCCCCTATATTTGTGAGGGAAGTTTTCGTCTGCCTTATTATTTTTATGGTGTGATGTCAGAATAACTTTCACCTTAATTTCCTTGTCATCTTTAAAACAAAAAGAAGAAAAAAATTACAAATATAACTTCTATGAGAGGCAAACTCTGTTCAGTGAATAACTGGTGTAATATAGCTTCAAGACACTGGACTGTTTGTAAAGCTTTTTAGTTGTAGAGTGTAATGTTCCTACATGAAAATATTCCTGTGCAGGTGAGGGTTTATAATTGTGCTCCCTATTGCTCTGGCCCTCGTTGTCTCAGTCCCACAAGCAACAAGTTCAAGAAAGATAAATTGAAGGAGAACATTTGTGTATTCCACTTCCAGGTGTGCAACAGCTGGTCAAGCCTGAGAGACATTGGCACTAAAAGCTCTAAATTCTAATAGAACTTGGATCACTTTCCATCACTGTGGCTTTCTCACATTAATAATCTCTGCAATTGAGAAAATGGGAGCTCAGGTGTGCTCCATCGCTTGCTTTCTATCATCCACACACATTCACCTGGCCCAGAGTCACACTGGGACCCTGGATAGTGACAGGTAAAAAGCTGTGATTTATACAGCACTGTAGCAGTTAGGGCAGAATGCACAAGTGCTGCTATAGCCTAGGTTGTGTCAGTGTTTCTGTTAGAAATCCTTGTGTTTAGTGCTTTATAATTTGGCCATAAAATGTCACTCCAGGCTGCAATTTGGCATACAAGGTGCCAGAACCAGAGGGAATCTTACAATAAAATACAAAATCTGTTTGGTGCTTTTAAAGTCATTTGGATACACATATGCACATAAGCATCTCTGTGCACCACCAGAAACTCAGAATGCGAGGTTCATAACAGATTATATACATTGTTCAAACCATATGTTTCAGAAAGACAGCTATCTTTAACCAACAGCGGCTCACAGTATTAGCCTTTGTGTATAATAGGCAAGATCTGAACTTTTCTCCCCAGTAGCAGCTTGAAAAGGATGGCTGTTATCCTCCACTCACCATCCCAGGGAGAAATGCCCCATGCTTTGCTCACTCAGTGTCAGAGTCCAGCACAGGTTCTTTTAGATACTCCCTGCATGGATAGTGTAATGTTTAATATAAAATTTGTTTATTTGGTGATATTTGAGTTTGATTTAGCAGAGTGATACAGCAATATGCTGAAATCACAAGCCTAAGTTACATTACATATAGAATGTAGTATACAGAATGTAAGCAATACATTTCCTACACACCGAATGTAGCACATGCAACATGCAATTGTTGGATGACCGGGGATCCACTGGATCCAAGTGTTGGATCCAATGACGTTGGATCACAATACAAATGTGATGCCCATTACTAATCTCTCACCATCATGAGACAGGGTGTCCCCAGCTGCAAGGGAGGAATATGGGAGCTGAGATCATTTCAAACCTGTTGCTCTCTTGGAGTTCATGTTGTTAGTTTTTCTGCTCTGTGTTGGTCTGGCTAACTCGAGGAGACATTCACACTCTTTTGATTAACTCAGGAAAAAACATTTACACAACCAGCTGATCCAAACAACTTTATTATGGTCAGTTGATCCACTCAGCTGATACAGCTGTTTATCTAAACAAGGCTCACGTCCACTCTTTGTGTTGAGATAAATTTAGCTTTCCTTCAACAGCTGTGGTCAGTTACACTCTGTATGCTCCCCTGAGCTTCATGGACATGTTGCTTTGCCTATTGCCTCTGAGCCTTCGTCCCTTATATGAAGTTTATTGACCATTCGCACTGTATGAGAGCTGGAGCAGGCAGTCATCATGCTTTTGGTGCACATTCAGTCTTTCTGAGGACATTCTGAGATAAGACAGTGCCCTGGCAAGGTATATGGGGGCCTGGAGAAAGACGACAATTGGTCAGTGCTCCTTGGCTGGTGGGGGGACCGTGCCCAGCAGACTGCCTCCCAGCAGGCCCAGTTCCAATCCCTGCCATTCTGGGCTCCTCATCCTCAGCCAACCGGCTGCTGCTGTCTCCTCCCAGCCCATGGCATCAAGGACTAACATGCTAGCATTAGATTTGTCCTAATACAGGGCCATCCATCACCAGGAGGTGAAGGAGCTTATTAGCTTATTAGCTCCTTCCAACATTGGTTTTGACAGGGTGTTCTTGGCCCCTGCCTAGACTGTAGCCATCTCGTGCCCCATGCGGGGTCCTCCACCTTGGTGACATTTGAGATGGTCTGGAAATCTGGGCTGTGGGGAAGTTTCTGTGAAAAGACAGGCCATGCTACCTATTCTGTCTGCATTTTGTTCAATGGGAGAATGAATGCGTGACGTCCTCTCCGGACTGCTGATGAGTGCCACAGATGTGCCTGTAAATAACTGTCTAGATCTAAGAGCATGGTTGTGAATGAAAAATCATTCAATGAATATTTCCAAAAGAATCAGAGAGGAGGAAGTGAATTCATAGCTTTGAATTATGCTTTTTTTTTTTAATGTTTGCCATGTTCCTAGTACATCAGATGTTACAAATGCAGCTGAAAACACAAACACGGAATAATAAATTATATTTATATAATGTTTAAGAATAGTAATGTCTAGATATTAAGCAGCCTGCATATCTTGCTTATCTTCCTTTGAAAAGTTTTCTTCCCTACATGGAAGGAAGTATCTAGTTTACCTAGTTGTAATGGAAGGAGTATAGGAGTCAAGAGATCACAAAATATGAGGTATGAAGAAGTGCCCATTTCAATCAAACAGTCAATGTGAGATTTCTTATTTATTACATATTATAAAAAGTTTATTGCCCATTTTGCAACTCTAGCTGCCCAATTGATTTAACCAGTAACATACATTTCGATCAGATCTTGTTTTTTGCATACTGGATGTTTAGCTCAGTTTAGGCCAGATTCTTTCCATACTATTTGTTGGTGACCATGAATATTTTAGACACCAGAGAGAAAGTCTGCACCTGACTTGCATCTTCCAGGAACTCAGAAGAAAGTTGGCACTTGAACATATCTACTGGTGAATTGCACCAGCAGTCACACCAGAAAGTCATCACACCAGTGATGACTTGAGTTACTAACTGGATATGCCGCTATATCTATTGCTCCAATTTGAAACCAATAATCTAAATCGCTGAATAATTTGTAAATAGTCACTATTTTGGCATTACAAACACTGAGCTGCCATCTAAGCAAGCGTGGGTGCTTAGTTAACCGTGTGGAAAGTTAATGACTTCTCTGAGGAGAAGCATGACCTTGCATTGCTGAAGGCTTTTCCTGTCTCTCTCCCTTTCCTGTCTCAAATTCTGGGTCGAAATATTCCAAAGGAGAAGGAGCTAGAAAATGGATCTCTCTTCCTCCCATAGGAGGCCTGAGGAAATGTACTTACTCTCGCATTCCTTGTCCTGCTTCACCACTGGGAGACATTCTGGTTTGGAGGGAGACCCAAAAGCGTGTGTTGCCTTGCCGCCAGCTGGATTTCTCAAGCTGTGCTTTGCATCCACTGTAGATCTCCTGCACCAGCCTGAGGCTTTTTTTTTCCTCATTTGGTTGCGTAGGTGAGAAGCATGGGGGTGTGCAGGTGACTTGCCATGTGTGAGTGCCCTGATCTAGGATTAAAAGAGCGAAGGACATATTTAAATTTAAAAAAATAAAGTTTTCTTAAATGCTCTCTGTACAAGTTGGGTGGGGGGGAAAGAAGGGAAGCAGGAGAAAGGTTAAAAGAAACCAAAGTCAGTAAAGAACTTAGCTGACTTGGAGGTCTCCTATGTTGGCTTCCTCCGAGAGGATAGGCGAAGGCCATCATCTCTGGTTTGTTGACTATACTGAATTACACCATTTGACTTCTCATTAAGTTCCCTCAAATGCACAGTTATGAGAGGAGGGGGAAGCTAGAGAGGCAGCTAGAAGTCGATCAATTAATTACGTTTAACAAACACCCTTTCAGCTACTAAATTTTCCACATACACATTCCATAAGCTGTTTTTTCTTGATCTGTGTTCTGATCATGCACACCTCATCCTCCCATGCATGACAATCCATCATGCCTTGTTTTGCAAACATCAAAATTTAACACTAATTTTGCAGGAGGATGCCAATGAATGCTGTATGAAAGATGGAACTTTCCATTCTTTGTATTTCACTGGATTTAAAACTCCTGCTGAGCCAGAACAACAAAGGGACACAGCAGGAAAACAAATACACATAATCAAACAATAATCAGCCTAAAGGCCCTGGCCAAGAACTGGCAATCTCAAGTTCCAGGAAAACTGCTAAACTTGCCAAGAGATGAAGTACAGTAGAATCATCAGCACACAGAAGTGCATTTTATATCCTAATTATTTTATGAACTATAACGCAATATCTTTTCCTGTTAAGTAGCATGTTTAGCAAGCATCAGAAATTGTTAGCTTTAGAAGCTACGATACCGAACTACTAAATTACATAAGATTTCTGCACTTGATGGTGTTGCATGAACATAAAAGATCTCCAGCTCTGGTTCTGTATCTTCTAGTGAATGGATTTATGTTCAATGTCAAAGGGGAGAAAATGAATGTAGTGAAAAAAAGTATAATGCAGCACACATTGCTGGGTTCTTTTCTTTCTTCTTCAAACTCGTCAGAAACAAAAACTATGAAGAGAATGAGTCTAATCTTAAAAATAGAATAGGAATATACTTAACTTCACCTGTTTGGTAGTGGTTTTACCACTCAAATCTTTTTGGACTGCCAGGAAGGGAATGATGGGAAAATATGAAGTCTTTCTGGAATAAACATGAATGTAAATCATTCCAAGTTCAGACAGTGCTCAGCTCAAAAAACCATCAGCTTGGGAAAAGATTAATAAACTAGTATTTCTTTCTTGTGCTGTCATTTGGAGAAACAGCTGTCTTTCATTAAGTAAATGAAGATCAAAAGAAGAACGATAGAAACATATTGAATACCTGATAAGGATAGGCATAATAGCTAAATGAGAAAGTTATCTCCGCTACTTCTTTAGCCATTGGAAGGTGTGAAGAGAATAGTATCTATTAATAGTATACAGTAATTTTATATATATATATGGTACTATATGGCAGAGTTCTAAAAGCATCTCTAAATAATGTGCTCCCTCTTGTAATTCACTTATTAACTGATCTGGAAAGATTGTGTACAACAGGAATTATAGCCATAAAAGTTGACTAATGCTGTAGGTTGCCTAAGAGCACCAATTATATTCCTAGATATTCCATCTCTATACCTGAATATAGAGTCAAGCTAGCACACTGCTGAACCAGATAATAGCCCTTTTTTTTTTTTTTTTTTCCTATCTGTTTTAAAGAGCAATAGCAGAAAATGGAGTGGAGCTAAAGGACAAAAAATGTAGCTTCTTGTCAAAATTGTGGTCAATGAGGTTTGAAACCCAAGCAGAGGCACAGTAGGTGAGGAGTAGGACTGACAGATTGACTTTAACAAGCCAGAAAAATTTATGATGACAGAAACTATCAAGCTCAGAAAAGCCAAGCAATCCCCTTGTAGTATGTTTGGGAAGTGTGCTTTTTCTTTTTATTTAAGACTGATACTCCTTTTAAGATGCTGTCTTGCGCAATGATGAAAGAGTGCCTGTGCATTCTTATGCTAATTAGGATCTAAATGAATTTCAGATCATTTTTCATGAACAGCTGTTGACATGTTTTTGTTTTGGTAACCTCACTGACTTGCAAGTACTGTTGCTGGCATCTTCTCTTTGCCATCCTGATTTTGGATAACAAGCCTTACTAGAAGACATGCTGTTCCCTGGATGAGACACAATGTTCTTTAAACTCAGCAGACATTTCTATTGTAAGCTTGGCTTACATGATGAGGGGTCGATAAGCTACTGAAATGTCTTATGCCATCTTCTTGTGAATCACCTGCTACATTTTGTTTTTAAAATAATCACACGGAATAAATTAGGTAACAAGTATACAAAACAGAAATCTCAGATTTTGAGCTGCAGGAGATAAAAAAAGGCTCAAATCACATTGAATTTCCATCTTCAACTTCACTTGGTTCTTCTTTTCCTAAATCCTGTAAACTTTTCTGTGTGTTGGCAGTTTTAACATTGAGACAATCCCATTAAGTTAAATGGAACTAAGCATATAACAAAATTAATATTTAACAAGACAAGGGCCTCATGAATAGCACGGTGGCATTGCTGCAGAAGACTTGTGAGTTTGAGGTATTTTTCCCTCAGTTAAAGGAAAACCTACAGTAGTTTTTGAAGCAATTCCAAATATGTGTTCTTTTATAGGAAATACTGGAACTATATCAGATTGCTGTTTTCTTTCAGGAGTATCTGGAAAATACTCATTCTGTGCTGAAGGAAGATCATTAAATTATCAAATGATTCATTTTCTTGAATCGTGGGTCCAGACCCATCCTGAAATCTAAAGATTCCTCAGAATTCAGAGACACTCAGCCTCACTAATAGCTGTTTATAGCCCAGTTCACTTCAGAGAACCAGTAGGTCTCTAGAACTCATGCCATAAGGTCTAGCCTGCAAAATTTTGTGGATGTGTAATATAGATGGAATCACAGGATTTGGAATAGGGTTAAAATAGACAAAGGAAAGGAGCACTTTCTACAGATGTGGACAGGGTCAGGCAAAAGTCTACAACCTGCACGAGAAGGCATACCTATTTTATAATTTACGTTGTGAGCAAAATACAAGAGTCTTGATTCTGGGTCAGTATCCCACTGAACATGAAAATGTAGAAAATCCTGAACCTAAAGGTTTCAGACAAATTGTGAAGACCTGATCTAAGGCTGTGCATGTGATGCCGTGCAATAGCTGGGCTGTCTCTAATCAGACTGCTTCGGAGAACGGAAGATTTCTTCACAGCTCTGAGCACAAGAGGGGCTGATTTATCCATTTGAAAAGTGTTAATAAACTCAAACAAATCTTCAAACTAAGCAAAAAAGAACTAATAAATGTTAAATGAATGCTATTAAAAACAGTACCAGAACATGGCTGATTCTGCCTTGCATGTCTAATTCAAACAGAAATCAGTTTTTACTTAAGTTAATGATTAAGTCTTTTTTACCTTTAATGGAAGGACAATCTTTTTTAAAAGGTCAGATGTAGTATAAACATTTAGCTTTTAAAATATATTTCTTCAGTTTTTCTTCAGTGTGATCAATATTGTTCACTCTTAGGTAATGAACAATTCTCATTTGCAATATTACTAGCATGGTTGTGTAATTTGGCATAAGAGTTTTGATTTGTTTTGTGATCATCTCATTAATTTTCAGATTATGTTTGTCTAATTTATACCTAAGGAATTTTTTTTGCTGAGAAAGGATAGCAATTTATGTTTAAAAATTCTATCCAGTTACAGCAGTAGCTGGCTAGATAAAATAAGGTTTAAGGTTAGCAAAGATTGGTGAACTCAGCTTGAATATCAGATTAACTCTCAAAATAAGGTTTTGGAAGGACAAAATCCAGCAGTGGCCATTAGACTAATGCTGGTACTGCTCCCTGAGTGGACCCTTAACCCAGTCTTATGTCAGAGTCTCAAGTTCTGTTTGCTCAGAGTAAGGCAAGACTTCGGGTTATGACTCAGACTATAGTCCAGGATGGCAAAGATGAGATAATGCTAACAGCATATCATGATCTAAATCTCTGGATTTAAAGCTGTGCCTGTCAAAAGCCATTTACCTCCGTTTTAGTTCTACCATTTATAGGAGAGTGGGTGAAGGCTTGCAGTTAAGCTTATCCCTAAGGAGGACAGTGGGCAGGATTGTGGAAAAATATGCTAGTTTGGTTTTTTTCATGGAGATGCCAAGCATCTACAATCCAGCTTGGGGTTAGGTCTATGCTTTCAGGTCTGGCAGGATAGAATTTCCATATCTATAGGCTAAAGGAATAGAGGACTTGAAATTATGATAGTTCAAGTATTGGATACCCAGTTTGGGATGTCTTAAGTTTTATAAATGGTACACATTGAAAAATAACTTTCATCACTGTGCTTTCATGAGGACTTCTAAATCACTGATTGAAAGAAGTTTGCAAAAGGTTATCTCTCTTCCTCTAACATGAATTAGGTAAGGAAACAATAAGCCAGAAAGGTAAATGTTCTTTATGTTTTTCCATTCCTCTCATGAAAACTTCCTTGGATGGCTCCCACATTCTTAGCTTTCTTTTAATGATATTTTTGGAAGAAACTGATAGCCTAAACTTCTAGTAGTTTTGAGCTTCATAGTTTCCGATGTAGGATAATTACTATTGTCATCTTTTTTTTTCTCTTGACTTTTTTATATGATTATTTACTTTATTCTTGTTTTTGACATTCCTGCTAAGCCAAACTGGTTGTTTTTCTGTGTTATTCCCCATGTGGTTCTCCTTACAAATTGTGAGACTGTGACCAGAAAACACTTTTAAAGCACTATCCAATTCTCACTCACATTTGTTTCTTTAAATTCTTTTAACCCATCTGATCTGAGTCACTGGGTCTTGAGATGTCAGTAAATTGGAAGCAAACTTTGCCATACGGAGCCTTTCTCTTCCTCACTTGTCCGTTTTGCCTACTTAGGCCTATGAAAAATTTCATTTCTCGTTGTTATGCCGTGGCATATAGCAAGTATCTTCAACAGCCAATTGTTTATTGTGAGCAGGTTTAAATTCACTGTATACTTACTGCAAAATGTTTGGGGACTTGAAAAGTCAAAAACAGCTTAAAACTGCAACCATAGTAATATGTGACTGTCTCCACAATACTTCAAAATAGTTGTTTCTTCCACGTGGGCTGTGTAAAATAAACAACTTGGTTAGTTTATATTTTGACTGTCCTGAAAACATGTTGATTATTGAAAAACAACTATTTTTTAAGAAAGGAATTTTAACCTTAAACCTGAATGGTCATTTTAAATAGTGCCTATTGTACTGAATTCATCAGAGACTAGGGTTTGGGGGATATTCATTTGCAGCTGTTACAGCTATTTCAAAGGACCCTAGCATGATAGAAATTTGGGTGTTGAAGGCTGAACATTGAGAATTTATAATCCAAATAACAAAAATAGCTCCTGCTTCCCAATCAGACAACTTATTCTGAGCTGGCAAAAAGACTCACAGAGTCCCCTCCATCCTGGCTCCTGGGTCTGTTCCTCTGCACCCTCCGTTTTGCACTGTCTCCTCCCTTGCACTAGAGTCAGGCACACTCTTCTTTCCTTTATTTGGTCAGTTTTTCTTTGCCACTGAAATTGGTGACCCGCTGCATGACATTTGCCTGAAAAAGTTTGTTGCTTCAATTTATTTTCCACCATCTGACAAAGGAATAAGGAAGGACAAAGGAAGCGTTGTTCTTCTTAAAATGGAAATGTCATTTCTTTCTTTTGTTTATCCTGATGAACCCTTTGTATTTTGAAGCTTTATGAAGAAAGGCCCTTTCTGGTTTTGTCAGCATTTTCTTTATTATTAATATTTGCAAAGATTGTCTTTTATTTCTGAAAGTGAATTGATAGAGGGACATTTTATTGTGCAGCTGATCATCAATGTTTAATTAAAAGTTGTCATTGAAAGGTGATGTCCTTTCTAAGAAGTGAATTTCCTTTAACAGTAAAAGTCTAGAGGGGCAGTTCTTTCCCTGTCACAGCTCGACTTAAAAGACCAGAGAGACACACAGGAAGACAACTAACAGTTCTGTGCATATTTATGGACTTGTTGTGCATGTGGTAAGTACTCTCCTGACAGCTAGTGTTAAATCCAATCAATCATCACTTAAATACATCACTGTGTATATTCACCTCACTCCTTCATTAGCATTCATTAGCAATTAATCAACACAGCAGTAGTCTCTGGAAAGTTCAACAATCCATAAGGTACATTTACATTAAAGATGAGCAAGTGAACATTTGTTCCACTTCAGCTGAGTCTTGTGTATTGTCATTTCATCAAGGAGTGAAAGACATCGATCAACCAATGATTGATTGATTGATAGATATAGCATGCCACTTATTTCCTGTGAGGAGCAACCTTCTTCAAACCAGAGGACATTTTATTCAGAAAAACATTCACTCTTCAGTTTCTTAGAATATGTTTTACTGTACTGATTTAAATTGTCTTCCTGCCCTAAACCGTTGACTTTTCTTATAAACTACATTGCTGTATCTCTTCCAATGTTTACAGTAAGAACATGTTCTAGGGTACAGAGGTGCTGCCATATGTTTTTAGCAGCAGACATGAAGTCAAATTTGTTTTGCTGATTCACTTGATCAGCCAAATAAATTAATCAGTACTCTTTCCAACAGTAGGTGGAAGAAAAGAAAGTGTATTTAAATGGGTATAAGAATACAGCTTTACTTTCTTTGTTCTGTTACATTTAAATAATTCTTAGCTCTTTAGAGCCCTTTATATTCCTGCAGGAAATTATCTAAACTAAGTTTAATTGAAGTAGTTGTTCAGCTCTGTTCAGCTCTACTTATGACATAAATGTATACTGATAATGATATCTTTAGTGTTTATCTTAAGTACTCTTCAGACTTTATAGCAATGAAGTGTTATAATCAGGTTTTAATTTCATTGTCTATTTTCTTTTGTGATAGAGGAAATGTATTTCAATGTAAGGATTTATTTTTCACTTAGATGTATAAATTAATGTAGAAGAGAACTTACCACCATACACTTAACGACATTAATGTATTCGTTTTAATAAAAATATGAAGTTGTTGAGACACTACGTAGACATGTATTTCTTTTTTATTTGTTTTTTTTTTTTGCTTTCTTGGAACTGCATTTAGCAGCTATTACAATGTTGTTAATGTGATGAAATATCCTATATCTAATATATATGCAGTGCTGTGTAAATACTGAAAGCTCTATTTTTAAAGTACCTATTATGGATGTAGGTTTCTACTTATCTGCTTCAATACATCTCATTACTTGTTTCATGACTTCTTTTTAATTAATTTTACATACAAATATGGTCTCTTTCTTGACTTTATCTTTGGTTTGGAAGGACAGTATGTACTGTATGTACTGTAACCTAGACCACGTTACTTTTTGTCAGACTTAAAAAGACATTTCTTAGTTCACTTCATCTCTAACTAATGGCAGATCTTTCTTCTTTCTACCTTCCTTTTTTCTGTTTGTTTTTATGTGAATGTTTGTTTCATTAAATATCTGGTTTTTGTTGTACCTGTATTTCAAGTCAGAAGTGAAATAATCTGGAAATAAAGGACTGTGAGGATACTTGAGTAGTTTTTCTTTTTTAATTTAGTGTTATATCTGTAGTGCAAGGATGGGAAAAGGGGATTTTTTGCGTGTTGCAACAACAGAGAGAAATCAATGAGGAAAAGTCATTCTGTTTGATGAAAGATTTTGATATTTTGATGCTGTTTCAGTGTGATTTGAAGTGAACACTTCCCTTTCTGAAAGACTTCTCTCCCTGGTATGATTATTTAGACCCATAGTCCCTGAACACTCACATCAGGGAAGAATGGTGTATTATAGAAAATCTGATATATATCTGATTATTTCTGATAGTGGGATACCTGTAGACCTGATGATAGAAATAAAACCTTCACTAAAAAAGAAAAAAAAACCCTAATGTTATCAGTCAAAATTAATCAGCATTTCAATACAAGAAAAGACTGAGCATAATTACTCCAAGTTCTAATTAGAGCTAAGTCTACCTTCCCCCGTCTTTCCTCGGTGCTTGATTAGTTTTTCAGAAGTAGCTTGACTCAAAAAGGTAGGGATATGTGCAACATTTAGTAATGAATAGAAATATTAACTGAAATAATGATATAAATTCTAATGAATTTAGCTGCCCACACCTGAGTTACAATTGTTACCAAATGTCTCTGGCCTAATGCAAAGGTAAGCATGGTTCCATTCTTTCCCCATGAAATCTTCAGGAAAGGCAACATTTTAACTTTACATTCATAAAATAGTTCTTTAAACTTAATTTCCCATATGACTCTGTTTCTTTTTTTCCCTCCCATGTGAAAACAAAACTCCTCACATTTTATTTTGTACATAAGCACTGAAAATTGTTAAATTAAATCCTTACTTTGCAGAGGGAAATCCAGCAGTGATTTTTACTTTTTAAACTCCTTTTCTATTTCTAGGAAACTTCAATGAACCTTTTTATGGCATGATGATAGCGCAATGGTAAGAACTTGTATTCAAGACGATTAGACAACCACTAACATAAGGCACTAGTGAATTTCTCAACCCTACGGGCAACAAAAATGGCAGAGCAGATTTTAGGGAAATTTTACACATTAGTACATAAACAGTCTGTCAAGAAATCGCACCCTTCAGATGTCTGCCTCTGACAGTCTTCAAGACATTAAAAAAATCATAAATGTGATTTGCAATAGAGACATTTACTAGCCTTAATATACAGAGACTGTCATCACTAGGCAAATCCAGGAATGTCAAGTGAAGATTATTAGAGTACGAAATGCCGGCAGAGCAGAATGTCAAGTATGGATGTACATTACCCCAAAGATCATGAACTTCTCTGCTCATGACTGAATTGATCTTTAGCCCACAACCCCTTGTAGTGTGGCCCTACATGCTTTGACAATGTGTAGACATAACTGCAAAAGGGAAAAGCAGGGGTCTCTGAAAAGAGGCAATAAAATAAGAAAACTGGAGTTTTGCTGAATTTAACATGAATTATTGAAAGGAAGGAAATGCTGGCAAGGTGAAGGAACAGAACTGGAAGGATGACTGATGTAATGAAGGAAAGAGAAATTACAGGTGGTCAGATGAGAGGCTGGACCACGCTTAGAAAGCAAGGGATTTAGCTTCACTGGAATTTTTGAGCAATATGTGACTCCGCAATATTTCATCTTTGGGTCAGTTGCTCCAAGCAATTGATGACAAGAGATGTGCAGAGGTGGCAGTAAGCAGATCTCTGTGGATAGATATTTAAAGTTCAATGGTGAAGCAAGCAATGCCATGGATATGGAGGCTAAATCACATCCCCACCGTAGCGATGTTCTGTCTCTTGGCTGTGCAGTTGCACTGTTGCCTTGGCATCAGCATCTCTGGGGTTTGACTCTCAGGTCTCAGGAGCCAGTCTTATCAAACCGGTACCTTTCAGGTCATTACAGTCAATAATTCCTTTTTAAGTATCAAAAAGAAAAGAAAACAAAGTGAGATGATTAAAAAGCCAATTAGCAGATCAAAGTATGAGAAGCCAAGTCCTAGAGGGGAAAAAGAATGCATATATGGTAATTTAGGCAGTAAGGAAGATAATTAGAACAGGATAGTGATAATGGGATAAGCTGGGGATCAAACACTGTAGAGTTGACTGGAAATAAAGGAGAAGAAAATTAAGGGAAAATTTAATGACTCTTCACAGAAAACAATTAATGATATAAATATTAGAAGGTAAACCTATCTAGAAACAACCCTGAACTTTTAAGGAGAACAGTGTCCTGTGACTCCTAAAAAGCCATTGTTTAGATACTTCTATGGCGAATCTCTCTGATGGGAAAGTAATAAGTAAAATAACCGATAGTGATTAAAAATATTATCCTATGAAAAACTTTCCCTTTTCTTTACCTTTTGCAGCATATTATCCCTCTTTTTCAGTGCTTTGGGGGTTTGGGTGTTAAACTTTGAGTCTCATTTCACTTTCTGAACTTTGTTTCTCCTGACTTCCTTCCAAATTCTTCCTTCCTAATCTAGTCCTCACAGTTTTAGCTTTCTCTGATGAGGTTTGATCTTGGCAAAAAATTCATTTGGCCTTTTCTCTTGTTATTAACATTTCCCTGTGTATTCCTGAACTCCTGATCTTTTTATCCCTGCTGTTGTCCATTTGATCAAAAAATGCTACTTGGGGACTTACTGAACCTGGGAGCAATAATAAAGAAAAACAGAAAACTTTCTTTTTTGGAAGGTTTCTATAAAGACCACCCCCAAACTTAGACTCCACATGCCTTAGAGCATTGTGAGTCCACGGATTTCTATGTTCTCCTTCATGGAGTCATGTGAGCCTTTAAACAGAAAGGCCCCTAACAGCTTACTCCCCGTGGCTCTGTCAAAGCAACAACATGCTTACATAAATACTGTAAAAAGGCTCTAAGCCTTTCCATGTGGCTTATACCACAGGAAGCTCACTTTCTTCTAAAGAGACTGCACATAAGTGAGGCTAAGGATGAGACTCAGCCTGTGAATCGTGAATTACCCTCTCGGAAACAGCTGGGATTCAAGAGAGAATGAAGGGTTTGTGATCTAGTAAGTAAGAATGGGAAGGGACTGAGCTGTGGGGAAAAAGATCACAGGTGCGAGTATAAGAATAAACATGCTCATACTACTTAAGAAGGTTCTTACATGATTTCAGCAATAGAATATTACAGTCATGGCCTAGTCATTAATGCCGGCAATGTATCTTGCCATCAACACAGAAGAAGAAAGGATCTTCTCAGAAGAGTAGAATGTAACAGACCAAAAGACAGTTAACTCCTTTGAAGGACAGTTGACTCCTCTGAAGGAAGGATATCAAATAATAGCTCTCTTAAGTGATCACTCAATACTTCAGTGACAGAAATAGAAAGTAAAGATGCTTCAATTCTGTGATGTTAAGTAGCTCTGCAAGAAAACTTTTTTTTTTTTTTTATTGTTTTGTGCAAGTAAAGAGCATGAAGAGGAAGTGCTATCCCCTGTTACTTAAAGCATTCCCCTTCCTCCAGTTCAGAATGGGTAGGTAAAATTGGACCAGAAGAAGAGGATGATATCTAGTACAGTGAAATGCTCTTAAATACTGATTAATGACAATTCCAAATCACAGTCAATTGCTATGCTAAGTCTGCAGCATAACAGCAAATGACTTAACTAATATCAGAGGTAGGTGCTTTGGAGGTATAAAAGTAGAGGCAGAATGAAGGAGGTATTTCTGTACCTGTCTAAATCTATCAGTTTTCAGCGCAACTCAGAGCCTCTGTCAGCCAGCTATTCCAGGACTCTGAAACCATATCCACCCTATCCAAATGAAAAATATATACTGATAACACAGAGCATATACTGTTAACCCTGCACCATTCTCCAAATGCTTTTGTCTAAAAGGCAAAATGTGCTTCAGTTTTCCTTTAGCTCTCCTTTGTTTAGTGTTTCTGGAGACCTAGTCTCATTTGCCTTTTCAAGAAAAATCAAACATTTTGCCATTTTACAGGATTATATAGTTCACAGGCCCCTTTATCATTACAGATTTGCTTAACATGTTTTAGGGCTATTTATAAGACATGATGATATACCTTGTGTTGTTGTTATTATTATTATTATTATTATTATTATTATTGATTTATCTCAGTTTTGACCATTGCTGAATTAGATATATAGTCTAATCCATTCCTCGCTATTCCCATTATAATCAAAGGAGGTAAAGCATATCTAAGACTGATTCTTCCTACCTATCTTATATCAGCAAAAGCAGCTTTTTGTGAAGAATATTTACTTAATAGTTGAATCCCATAGAAATTTTATTTCTAGGGAACAGGAAAATTGTAGAAACAAGATGACCATTTTCTACATTAAACAAACAACTATTTGCCAGTCTTTAGCATGGACCTGCTCTTTTCTTAATCAAATATACATGTAGAGTATCAGTTTCTGGTTTCTGACTTGGTTTGATTCTTTTTACTATTTTTATTTTCAAGTGACCAAATTTCAGCAATCTTCTTTGTGATATTTATCAGTTTGCCATTTGTTTTTCCTCTATATCTTACAATGCAGTTTAGTCCTGCTTTCTCTTTATTTACATTTTTTATTTTATATTAACTTGGTTTTCTACTGTATTCTGGAAACACTTTCAGTTATAGTTAGTGTCCTGTGACCTTTTAGCCCTTGAAGAGGTGTTTTATTTCCTTAAGTAATTATCACCTTTATTTCACCTTTACTTTAGCTTGCCTACATTTTAATCTCCTTCTTCTCATGGGAATATTATTGCAGTATGGAGTTTTGCCCCTCTGAACTCAACAGGACCAGATTTCTCTAGCATTCGCAGCATGTTCCATGAAGAGAAAAATAGAAGTGGCACTCCTGGAGTTCCATTTAATCAAATATATTTTCTTCCTTTTGACAATTTGCAACTCAAACTTTCTTGGCTTTTTAATTTTGTTTTCTTCCAAACATCTTGAGAACCACTATCAATGCACAAAAACTATGTGGGTTTTCCAGAAGTTCCAGTGAAGTGACTCTTCCCCTTTGCAAGATCGTCTTTACTCCATGCAGGCTCCATGATCACCAGTAGCTATTTCTGAGAGTACCTTAAGTTGGATTGTAAGAGACGTTGGCCCACGGGTAGTTGTTTGTCCATCATGGCAGTCTGTATTCACCCAGCACAGAGCTGAGAACTCGAGCACTTGCAAAGCACGCCATGTGGAGTTAAGCAGAAAGCTCAGCTTGGGGAATTTTGCCTGCTGTGAAGGGCTTTATTTGATTACTTTGTTTGTTTGTGCGTTTATTTTTGGAGAAGGATGAGCTCTCCATTGTTTCATTTTATTATGAAAACTGAACTATTGTGAAGGAGCCCTAGAGTGTGGGATGGGCTCCTCTTTAGGTTTCTTAAAAGAAAACAAAATTAATTAAACTATAACTCTTTCTCTTTTGTTTATGGCTTAAAAGATAGTGCCTTTTTATTGTTATGCATTCCTTAGTAATTATTACCACTTGTAGTATACTGCAGACTAGAAATCCTGCCTTTAATAGAGCGGAGACGTTCAGTTCATATCCCTCAGTTATTATATTGTATCTTTCTATTGTACCAGTGCAATGATCTAAGCGCCCTTGACGTAACTCACAAACATATCACAAACAATACCTTAAAAGTGGAGCAGTGTAAGTCAGTGTTGCCTAACTCCATCAGGACACGCAACAGTGAAATGCTGCTTCATTTCATAGCCCTAGATGCATTTGACCACACTAAAATCCATGTCGTGCAAACAAACCCAGTTGGCTCACTGGTCCGTGTCAGTTCGAGCGCCTGGTTACTGCCTGGAAAGACCATATGGAAACACTGTCAGAGTCTCATCTGTCCTGGACTTAGGACAGTCGGACTGTAATGGACTCAGCTCCATTACAGAGGAAACACGTGCTCTGCCCGGGACCCTTTCAGGTACTACACACCTGTAGGCCTGATGTGTTGGAAATCACAACTGTCAAGGTGAGGATGGAGCAAGCCTTGACTCTGCCCTGCAATAGTGCTCAGCTACCAATCTACTTTCTCTCAAGTCCTTAATGATAATCTAGCTTAGAGTTTCATCTAATTTTCAGCTAATACTGTTTTTCTCTGCAATTATTCTTTGTTCTCATGCTTTGCAGAAGAACATATAGAAAACAGCCCTTTTAGTTTGTACTTGAAAATCTGGTTAAACAGACGTAACACTGAAAGGCAAACCCCTTAGCACATAGAAGAGCACAAAACCAAATTTAATCTCAAAGATAGAGACTTGCTGATTGGAGTCTATTCTCTATTTTTTTTGTAGCTTCAAGCTCCATGTTTGTTTAGACCATTTTGGAATTCAGGACAATGATGATAAAAACGTAGAGTAGGCTTTTCAAGTTTTCAACTTTTCAACTTTTCAACTTTTTCAAGTTTACTGATTAAGATTAGTTCTCTCTTTTTCTGCCCCCTGCCAACAGTAGGGAACAAAAGGAAAAGGGTTTGCATTACTGAACAGCTCTTGTAATTTAAAATTCAATTGGGCTGCTCATATGCTGCAAGATGTATACACAGGCATTGTTTTGGAAAAAAAACTAAAAAAGATTCAGTGTACTTCTAAAAAAGTAAAGTAAAAGAAAGCAAAAAAAAGCCAAAAAGAACCCCCAACAAAGATACTAAAATATAGAATATATTAAATATTGCTGCTATTCAAATCCCTTCATACATGCAATAGTTTTAGAAGAACTGATATTACATGGCCATATTTTTAATATTAAACTCTGGGTGTAGCATGAATTTGTCCTTGCTTTTCTCCAACTGTTTTTTTAATATTTTTTGGTATTTTTCTTGAGTGTATTGTTTTCAATTCCCCAATCTTGAGGGATAAAATAACAATATAAATTTCAGATATGAAATAGATGCTTAAAAAGTGATATAAGATTTGCTTATGCATTTCAGAATGTTATTAAAATTAATTAAAATATAAACTAGTAATTAGGATATATCATAAGAAACAGATTATTACAAATGAGTTTCATAATAAATTTTTATTTTGGACACATCTTCATAGAACATTCAAAAAATTCTCACTGGGCCTAGCTAGACCATATTTAATGCAGCTATGTAGAGGCTTTAATTGTTCCACTTAAGGTAGAAAGTCATGGATTGGCTGAGAATGCCATAAATCTGTCTTTGAAATGCAAATTCGATCTATATAAGTAAAGATATACCTTATTTTTTGCTCTGACCAGAAATAGAAAAATATTCCAATCATAGAAGTCTGGGCTTCATTCCCATTTTTCATGGCACTCTACTTTTTACTGGAATAGATGGTATTGCCTTAACCATGGCCTGTCATTGAAGGATACACATGGATGCTTTGCTAGAATGTTTCCCACACTGGGGAGACTCCTCAGTGGTTGGAGAGCTTGCAAATATTTCTTATTGGAGTGATGCTCCAGTTAACTCCTTCTGTTAAACTTAGTGAGAGCTGCAGTGGATCCCTGATATCCAAAGACTGGCAATTTTTGATCAGGCTTGTACGCAGCATTGTATGTAGAAGAATAAGCATAGTATGCAGAAGAATATTTTGAATTTCACTAAAAAATATATATAAATATGGTAGAAAGCTTACTTAACAAAGTTATTTACTTCTTTGCAGTTCTGAGTGTTCTTTTAATTTTTAGTCCTGGAAAAGGGATTCTGAAATGTTTGAGAATTATGAATTTGTTTAGCATTCTGCCATGCCCTTCAGTGTTATTAGAACAGGTCTCTGCATATCTAGGAAATTTCTTAACACAACTAATTTGATTTACTCTAGGTTCTCCTAATAACTTATCACAACTTAACGGCTTAATGATATGATTCATGCTGTTAGTCTTTCAATCTTCCGTTAATTTTGTTATTTTATCAAAACACTACCCATACCACCTGGTATCATTCTTATGATCTTTGCATGCTTTCTCCGATAAGGACAAGGCTAAGCCTTCTTGAGCTGAAACATGTTTGCATTTAGCAAACACTTTCACGATCTTCCTGCTAATTTTATGGGTTTCTTCTTTAAGAATGGATTCAAGATGTTTTATTGCTATATTTATTTTTTTCTCTCTCAAAAATTGATTTCAATGTGGAGCTCTACTTTAAAATCAATAGCACAACCTGACTCAGAGTTTGGTACTGAAAATCTATATTGTTCTCACGGGACTTGAATTTCATAAGCGCAGAATATGAAGATATATTACACAAAAGCAAAAATTCTCCCCTGGGATAAAAAACAAACAAAAGTTATAGTGCACCTTAACAAATCAGTCTAATTGATACTATTCCAATAAAGAAGGTGCTTATATTCAGGCAGAAGAAATACATATACAGTTTAGATATAATACTGGGAAATCCCCTCAAAGTTAGTTTACAAATGATTTTTATATCTATACACACTTTAGACTTAATCCGTGACATATCACATCCTCGCATTGCCTTTAGGTGACACAATTATTTGGATGTTCAGAGAAAAGACTGACAAACTACAATTAATCAAAATAGTATTTAATTGAGAAGATGGAAAAGTTTGAATATGTTGCCTGATTTGGGGAGATGGAGACGTCAGACTTTCAGTTCCCTGGGACTCTGGACCAGTCTTGAAATAGGACTAGATAGGAGAGGAAAGAAAGGAGAAGGGGAAATAGCTTAACAAGGCTCATGATGATCTTTGATCAGTAAATGGAAAATATCATGCAACAGCTCTGAGGAGTTCTTTCTAATTTATATCTCTGAATTTTCCCATGAGCACTGCACAAGGCCAATGACATTTAAATGATATTTAAAGGTATCCCAGTGATATTTTAAGGTACAACAATTGAAAGCAATAAACACAAACATTTTTCCAAAGTTTTGGAAAAAAGTGGCTTCTGACAAGAACATAGCTGCACTCAAGGAGGAATTAATGTTTCATTAGATATTTTTGCTGTTGTCTTGGAGGGAATATTAAGCCTCTTTTGTCAGAATTTAAACCATTATCATGGTTCTGATCATACCTGCCTTTAACATGTGCTCCAGGATATTGCCAAAATAAACTGCTGGATTTTGGATCTGATCCCCTAAAGTCTATCCTTTTTCTTAACTAAAAAAAAGGTTTTCTGCAATCATCCATTCTTGTGTTAAGCTAAACAGATCTGTTGGTATCTGTTGGTATCTTTTTATATAATTAATAAATGTGTATATATATAATTAATAAGAGGAATGTTCAAAGAGGATACTAGGAAAACTGCTTTGCTAACACTGAATATTTAATAATGTAAACTGAGTACAAGAGGCAAAAGTTTGCACAGCTACTTAGGTGTCATATATGGCATCATCTAGGTGCCACACCCCAGAAACAGCCATCTCCCCATATTTCCAGTTGTCAAAACTTTTGTCCTCTGTGATAACGTAGTCTTTTATATTGGGTTTATATTTGGAGTTCTGCAATCTGGGGAGAGTTTTGGGAGATAGAAACCCCTCATACTGATGAGCCCTAAAGCTCTAAGCCTCCCAGAGCTTATTATGGAAAAAAAAAAAAGACATCCTTAAGGAGACAGCAATAACTCTCTCTCCATGTATCAGCAATATGAACAGAAAGAGAAGCAACTGGCAAGAGCACTGAATAATGCAGAGAACTTAGATACAAGTTGCCGGATTCTCTTCCAGAATCTATTTGCTAGTCACCTCCTTAATGAAGAATTTTACAATTTGCTCTTTTTATAAGATAGCAATATTTGTGTTTCCTTCCTTCAATGAACATTTAGATATTGAATCATATTATATACTTCAGAAGTGATTTGTAGCGTTCAGGTGAAAGTACATAAATTAAAACATACAATGTGCTTAAGTAGAAGTTGATAAATAGAAAACTAGTCAAAAATAGCACCCTGATAATATTGTGTTGTTATTATTTGCATCAGTATTTTGGAAGAATATGATTTTAAAGATATATGAGACACAGGAAATGTCATTCTCCAAGAAAAGAAGACAATGAAAAGTTAGAATGAATGACAAAGCTGTGATGACAAATGAGAAAAAATACAAGTGGTTACAGAAAGGCATCATTTATGAGCTAACATGAGACCGAATCAATGTAGTGCATATAAATATGGTACAACAGTGATTTTCATGAGCCTTTATCACAAGTCTATGATATGAAATATAAAATAAAATAAAAAAAGACATGAGGCCATAGATAAGTCACTTTACATTATAGTATTAATGAAGAATGAGGAACAGTATGGAAACAGACAAATCTTGCAGGATAGGAAAATGACAACTTTGGTCTCATCTTTAATAACCTGATAGATTTATCACCCCTTTGCCTGCCGAAGCTGTAGGCAATTTTTCTGTTGTCTGTCTGTTACCTCAAGTTATTATTCAAAGAAAAGACAGTAGATTTGCAGCAAGGATAGAACTGAGGAGGGAGAGACTGAAGAGACAATATAGCACAGGTGACCACTGTGACCATGTTAAGTCAAATATGCCAGTTCTCACATCTAAGGCAACCCTTTACTCAAAGCTCGTTTTGACTTATCTAAAATAGACATATGGATTTTCATACAGCGATAATAAGTACAGTCCTGCAATTATTCTCAGGAGAGGTTATGTTAGCACATTTTCTGATGAATATAAATGATGAACGGTGCATTCCTGGTTGTTTCATGACAAAGCCACATTCATTTTCATAGGTGTTCCTGTTTCATGAGCTTTCTGCCAGTAGCATCGGACAACTGCAGGCAAATTTGAGTCACTGCTGTGAGAATAGTTCTCCTAAATCTGTCTGTTTGTGGGTCTCCCTTTTACTTCTTTCAAGATATTCCTCTTCCATGTCTTTATGCTGATGATCTGAATGTGCTAAGAACATAGCTACTATGCAGGAGTACATTAGCCAACAATCTCTTAGCTTCAAAATGACCATTTCACAGATTTTGACCCGGAGGTATGAGAAAGTTAGTGAGGAGGATGGACGGTAATAGGTCCAATCTATTCACTTAATTTGTCTGTGCCAGCTACACCTTTATCAGCAGTTTCTACCTGCTTTGGTTTCTGCTCGTCAGCAATAGCTCCACACTTGGATCCTTCCTAGACTCTCACCAGACACCTCTGTTCCATTGCCAGTACTGTGCTCCAACCTCCTCCGTAGTTTAGCTTTACTGAAACCAAAAATTCCCTCTAGCAACACTAACTAAAAGATCTCTGCCTCCTTATGAAGAGCACAACTGCCAAGTATATTATTTATTCATGAAGTGAGTACTTTCCCCTGGTGATGACCTGTCACCAGGTATAAGTCTGGGATTTCCCCCTATCTGTGTCAGCAGAGCATTCCATTCTGATTAACAGTTATCCAGAAAAAATATTCAGATCTTTCTCAGATGTCTCTGTTTGCTGATAGTTCAGTCAACTTTCTTTCTAAAGCCCACTGGTTTTTACCCAAAGATTCTGTATCAGTGACATTTAGAGGCCTTTGGGCTGCCCAAGAATGTGAAACATACAACTGCTACCAGAAAAGCCTCTTAGCTGCAATGCCCATGCAAGTCACCTTGCTTAACTGTGGACATCATGGAGAGGTGCTCACCTACTGTCCTGTGTTCCAAATCCAACCATCTCCTGTCACTGCTAATTTCTTTTCACTGCTGTTTTTTCCTGGAACCTGTTCCACCATGGAAGTTAGCTTATGTTTGCTTATACATATCCACCCAACAGATATTTGAAATTAGTCTGCGAAATCCAGTAAACAATCTCTGAGGCCCATTCACAGACAGTGTAATCAGAAAAAAATAGAATACATAAAGTGCTGAATTATCCTGCACCCACAGAGGTCTCACACAGGTTTGGAAGGCATCACCACATTGTGTAAAATCACAGAATCCCAAATTCTTGATTTAAGCTTCCAGAGGTCTAGCCAACATCATGATGTGTAAATGTGCTATCATGTGATCAAAGGATTATCAGTAGATCAAAGTAGATCAGTAGATCAGTAGTAGTAGTTGATCAGTAGATCAAAGGATTATCAGTAGTATCCGTCACTTGGCATAGAAATTTGTAGTAACATTTTCTATTAAATTCCTGTGGAGACAAAAACCTTCACACCACCAGACTCCGAGATAGTATGTCCCGAGCAGGATGAGGAGAGCCTCATCTTCCCAGCCTTTTATTAAATCTCCTTTTAATATCTTTGCATTGAGAAGTTCTCGCAGAGATGAACCTAGATCCTTCCTAGGGATTTGCAGCAAGAAAGAAGAGGCAACAGCTGCACATTTGCAATAAGGAAAACTCTACCTTGGCGTAAGGAAATATCTTTTTCTTCCTAAAGATACTAACAAGGTGGCAGCAGACTCCTGGCCCACTGTAAGGAGAACATCCACATTTCGGACACTGCTCCTGCGACTTGCTGCTTCTATTGCTGTCTCTGTGTTCACGGACAGTCGCTTCATGTAACACTGGCAGAGTCCTACACGCCTGCTTGTAGAGATCAATCAGTCACTGACTCTTCCCCCCAACCTACATGGTAGAAAAGCATGAAGTTGTACAGAAATCTAGTGCCAGAACAAAAAAACAGTCTGAATCACTATTTTTATCTTGTGCTGGAAATTAATCTGAGTTGTTCTGCTGAATTCAAACTGAGTTGGAACAATTTTGTTCCCAGCTAAATTGAGGAACATCTGTTTCCAGTCGTTGTTTGTAGGGCTATAGAGACCTAAAGACTTCCAGAACAGCTAGAAACAATAGGTGATTTAGCAGATCCTTTCCAATATGTTTGCTCAGTAGTTTACACACAGATGAAGAGAGGTGTATGTGAGGATCACTGGAAGTGCCATTTGATTGACTATGATCAGTGTGGCACACACAAATTCTTTTCCCACTTAAAAAAAAATCATGCTACTTTTTGTAAATCTCCCTTTCTACTGCTTAGCTTGTATGATTTATGTTTTCACAGATATGACAAGGGTGCTTGTATTCAATATACCCGTTCGTTCATATTCCCAACCCCCACCTTGCTCTGTGGCCCCCTTTTCTAAAACTGCAAATAGAATCACTTCCTTTTTCTCTAAGATAAAGTGATTTATAATCAATTAATAAGCACTGCTGAGTCTTTTGTTTGCCTGAAGCATCATTTCCTATTCAGTTTTTGCATCTGAACTATTCAGCATTGCCTTTTGGTTTTCTCTCGAAAATACTCTTGAGAAGTCATGCTTATCAGCCAAGAAGCATCCAACAGCAAAGCATGTGCATTTATAAAAAGCCTATCACTTTTGTGCTAACTTTGATTGCCGGTTTCTACACTTAAAATTAAAATGAAGCTGGTGGTAAAGCCACACTGCTAGATATCTGAATTCATTACACTGAATTATGTGAATTTCCTTTCTTTCCTTCAATTCCCTCAAGTGGCATAGATTAATTTATAGACTGTATGTGTTTTTAACATCTGCAAAGTTCTCGTGTGGGTTGATGTACTGAGAATAAAACTTAAAGCAGCCATTAGGAGGGTAGTGCAAACATCATTCCCCCTAATGGTTTTTGCACACCTGTATTTTTGAATGTCATTTTGGGAAGAGGGAATGGATTAGAGGTAATTAGAGAAGTTACTTTACTGACACAGTAGGAAATGTATAATTGCACAAGCCACGAAGCATAAAACACTGTGCTGAACATGAATGTAGGTTTTGCAGAGATTTGCATGGAGACATTTTGAATCCACAAAATTTGCCCTTCACAATAAACAAATCAGGATATTTGTTTCTCTGAGCACCTGATTTCTATTAGCAAGGGGTTATTTAGAGGCACAAGCACTGTGATTTGTTGGTTTGTATACAGATTTTCCTCATTAAAATGGGAGTTACATGTTTGAAATTTTGTCCTGCAATGCATATAAACAAAATCCAGTGTTTTTTGGGAACATCCGTAGTGTGACACTCCATAGTTTGTTGGAGTCCTCAGACAAACTCAGAGCTAAATAGTAGTTTATTCTTGCCATCCTTTGATCTCCTGTCAGAATTACAGAAGCATCAACCTCTTCAGTGATTTCTGGCTGTTGCTAGCTTAAGCAGAAGCAAACATCATGTTCACTAGATCTCTATGCCATTTAACTTCAGATTCACTATATTCCCCAATCTGTTTTTCAGATGGTTAAAATTAGGAAGAAGGAATCCTTTCTCCCAAGAAGATGTTTCTGCAGAGCTCAAAGAGAAACCTTTGAAAAACTGGTAGTGAATCAAGCACACCTGAGGCTGCAGGGGGACTCTGGAGGTCAGCTTGTCCCACCTCCTTCCCAAGACGGGGCTGACACCAAAGCTGGGTCAGGCTGCTCTGGACCCTGTCCAGTCAAGTTTTGAAAATCTCCAAGGGCATTTCCCCATCCTGCCTGTGCAGCTATCCTGGGTTTATCTGCGGTCATTATGGTATGTATTTTCCTTATATCCAGGTGGCATTTCCCTTGATATCCTGGACAATTTTTAGTGATTTCATTTATAGTTGCTAATAACCTATTTCCCCTTTGTTCATATCATAAGAAGCATTGACTGCTGTGCTGGGAATGGCACTGAGGAACACCCTGAAAGGACCACATCATTAGTGATATGAGAATCTCTCCCTGTTACCAGGGGATTGTTTGTGCTTGGGTAGAGTGGACGGATTACCACCGTCACCATCTATATTCCTAAAATCACAGCACGGGCGTTTGGAAAAGTGCTCTCATTTGCATTCCACTAACCCTGCCATATGCTGTGAATTTTCCCCAGAGTCTTCTCTTTTCTCAAGAGCAGAAAGCAAAAGCTTAAAGCAGTCGGGTTCCCTGGGAGCCACCCAGGCCGTGGTGGTTGAGGGGAGCTCCTCACTGCGTCACCCAGCCCTTCCTGCAGCTCTCAGAGTGACTGCTCCGTTCACTTTGGAACGGGAGGCTCTGTTCATGTACATGAACTGAGGACAGAGGTGGCTAGCTGGTGGTATGGTTCCATTTACCGGGAAATGAGATGTGCTGAGCTGGGCAAGTGGAAGGATTTGGCTGTGACAACACTGCACACAGTCTTGATGCATTCTCTGTCTTATTTTTGCTTGGTGTTTTCCATATGGAAAAATACTTTTTTTGTAAAAATCAATGGAAATTTTTGCAGCACAATGTTCTTTTTTTTTTTAACCTGATTTAGTCCTTCTTTTTCAACTCATTAAAGGGACTTTCAGCCATCTACACCTGTGCTGAGGCAGAATAAAAGGATACCATTATGATCTACTAACACATTTTCAATTACTTGTATAGCTGAAAATGACAGACGGACTACAGCATGTTCTTCTCAAGAGATCTGACTTAAATTGCATTCATATATCATATATCAGCTCTAGCTTGAGATTTAAAAATGACATCAGCAATCATGCCATTTAACCAAATCAGATTATCATCCCTAGATTTGGAACGAGACACATTTTTGAACCTGTGCAAAATAAATAAATAATACCTGTAGATTTGGCTTTCTGTGGTTATAATAAGTTCCCTATACAATTAATAATAAATACTACGTAATTAACAAAATGAACAATGCAATGAATGCGTATGAAAAAATGCTATACTCCCATGTTGAACTCAAGAGTTTAATTTGTGTCATAGTTTAGAAACTAGGCCTTGTAATAGTTTTGGGGGGGCTTTTTTGTGAATATATTTTTCTTTCAAAACTATCTGGCCATCCCTTTTTCTCTGCGCTAACTTGATTTAATTTAATAATTCCACTCTCAATCTTTCAAGTAACAGTATTTACTACATAATTATCTCAGAGTCTCCACGCTGTCTTTAAAAATATTCATCCCTTCTATCTAAGTGTCAGTTTGTTTCATGCTCTTAGGTTGGTCTGGAAGCAATCTGGTGATCAATGTGTACGGACAGAATTATCTTTTTTTAAAAAAAGGGAGTAAACAACAAAACAACCAAAACAAAGGAAAAGCTTATGTGTGAATATGTACCCTGCCGATGTGCGTGGGGGTATCTGGGCTAACCCAAACAGGCTGCTGTGAGGGACCTGCAGTGCAGGGAAGGGAAGGGAAGGGGCTTGAACTGGTCCTCAGCAGACTGTGGTTTCTGTGCAGACCTCTGTGCCACCACCATGCACCGCTCTGATACTGCAGCAAATCTGATGTCCCTGTAGGGTCTGTGTAGGGGCAACAGATCTTTCTTTTTTTTTTTTTTTTTTTTTCCCCTAGCTGAGTGAATTTTTCATTATAAAGTAACTACAGCCAAAGCATAGCGCATGCTGCCACCCATCACTGAACAGCATCAGGCCATATAAGTTCAGTGCTGCAAATACTGGACTTGAAATTTCACTTCTGGGCCTGCCACTGGATCTTTGGACAAGCTGGAAGAGGAGGGATATCCGTCCAGATGGCATTGCTCCAAAGATCTGCTGATCATACTTCAGGGACGCTTCATTTCTTTTTACAACAAATTCTGCCTCCTCTATATGAGGGCTCTATATAGAGGCCTCCTGTATATGAGACCTCTCTAAAAGCCTATATGTGAAGAGGCAGAACAGTGAGGGAGATGCGTGGCCCCATTGAGAGCCAAAAGTTCTAAATACCCTTCAGGTATCTTAAAAAGAAAAATCAGTGTCAAAGCAGAGGCTTTTGAGAGACATTGGCCTTCCTAGGAATAAGCAAGAGCTGGATGACCCTGTTCTGCTGGGACAGGATTGAAACCAATAGTAGATCTATATAGCTAATGAAAATAATAATAATAATAAAAATTGAAAGGAAATTATCATGTAGCAAGAACTTTAAGAGTTTCTGATGCTTTTTTTTTTATTTTATTCTAATGCTTTGTTTTTCTCTGTCATAATAAATGCATTATTCCATTAACAACATGAAACACTCTCAGTGAGAGAAACTTAAACCTTGTGTATGATGGAACAGTACCGAACTAATCTGAACCAGTTCTTAAGCAGATGCTCTTAACCAGAAGGCATTTAACATCCTCTTTTTTAAAAAAAAATTAATATATAGTCATCTGCCATGAAGAAGAGACACTAAAAAGCGGTGATTCATTCAAGGTAGACTAAGCATGTACTCCTTTCTTGTTTCCTCATCTACATACTTTATGGGCTATACATTTTCTACCTTCCTCCTTCCATGGTCAGTCCCCCCACCATTTATATACCACTGTAGGCAAAGTGCCAGATTGGCACTTAAAACATGAAAAATCAGAAAGGGAAAAAGAGAGAGAGACACAAATAAAAGGCAGGCCTACAGCACTCAGGTCTCTGTGTCCCTTCCTGACAAGCAGCCCGTCCGTTTGTGTTGGGGTGCTACTTCTATCAAACTTCTGCCTTGTATCAATTTTTAGCAGCATGGATAATTTATTGCATCTAGGATGATAGAAAACCAGCTTTATACATCATTCAGCTTGCAAAAGATATGTAGCTTCAGTTCCTTAATGGTGTCATTTTGGCTGAATGCTATTAACAGATTACCCCTGCCTAGGGCAGTGGAGCATGTGCAGCAGAAAGATAACCTTGTGTTCGTAATTTAATATTAACTGTTTTCTCCATAGTACCTCTTTCCAGTACATTAACAACAAGCCAATATGGCCTTGTCCCCTGCGGTCGTATTCTTCAGCAAAAAATGGATTACATGATAGCAAGTTCCTGAAGATTTCCAATGAAGTACTACAAATCACTCAACGCCTGCTCTGCAGAAATGAAAAATAAACAGGCTTAGATTCAATCAAATTTAATTCCTCCAATTTAGCTTTACCGCACTTCAAAGGGTGCTCTTATTAATGTCTTGGTGAAAAAACGTAACAGTAATTTTTCCCCCTTCTTATACTGAAAGCTTCCAGTTGTGTTCAACATATAGCGAGATCAAGAAAACGTTTTTTTTAGTGAATACTCTGACACAGTTTGATATAAAAGTGTAAGCCATTTACAGAAAACTCTTTATGGAATTTTTATCCTATTCCATTCCCGGGAGCTAAATTTATATCCTGCATTAGCTATCATAGCACTAGAGTATTAGTCTTCTTGCAAGCAGTTCAGGGCAGTCTGAGGGCCCTATCACTCTCTACCACTCACATACACAGGCATTATGGGTTTATCTCATCTGCTGCAGCAAGTGCTAGGCCCAATTCATTCCTTTAGGCTACTTTACTAATAACCTATTCCTTATCAGGGCCTCTCCACCTCAGCTTGTGATCAAAGACCCAATTAATGGAATGGAGAAAGGTGAAGCATTCAAATAATGGAGACAGCTGTTTTTCTCTGTTAGAGAAAATCCATTTGTATTGTTATCGCAAGCTCCAAGTTCTGCAGCTCCTGTTTAATTCAGTCTCCCTCTATTTCTGCTGATGATAAAAAAGTCACAATGAACTCAGAAGAGAATGGCAGAAATATCACCGTGTTTCAACTCAGCCTGGGTGTTATCATCTTGAAAGTGAAAATACAAGCAGATAAGGAGAGGAGATGTCCAACAAAGACCATATCAAATTTTCAAAAAATGTACTTTCATGCTGCATTCTTTACTCGGCTTTCCAAATGTTCTCCAGATTCAGATATACACTCCCTGCTCTGGCTGCCTGAATCAGAGGAGCAGAGGCTGATAATATCTCAGGTTCCACGTCAATTGGAAAGTAATTAAAGGGGGAGAATAATCATAATTGGTTGGCGTGAGCATTGCAAGTGAACTTCTTTGGAGCCTTGGTGTCTGGAAGCCTGCAGCGAAGCTGTATGTTTACGTCCATACCCCTGCTATATCTGGTTAGTTTTTTAATCTGATAGTAAAGGGGTTGTGCCCTGCTGAAGTCTGGTGTTAAACATTCTTTTTAATGGACTTCTAGATGCAAATCTGCCCAGATTATTGCAAATGGAATCCTACACAGCCTATAGGGCAGCAGTTCGTTCCATAAAGGTATAAAGGCCACATTACCATTCGCTTCCTCAGTGCTTTGTAACCACATTGTCACAGGGCCCTGCAGAAGAAGAGACATGTGCAGGACACTGCAACTACCTTTCTTGGAACTGTGTAAGACTTACAGGTTTGAAGCAACAATTATGAAAACTTTATATAAATCTTTTAAAAAGATGCTGTGTAAAAGGAGAAGGAACACACATCTGCCAGATAGGTAGATAGGCTGTGTGTGCCTGTGCAAGGTAAAATATTATTGCAGTTCTCCCAGAAATTGTTCTTTCCTTGCTTATATGTAAGGCAAGTGTTGTGTAGAGATCCTGAGATTGTTCACATGATGGAGGATATATGTATATACATATTTTGATTACTGGGAAAACCTTTGAATCTCGCTGTTCAAAAGTAAGTACTGAAATCCCTGTATTTAAATTCTTCCCTGCCTGTAGTCAATGAACACAATAAATGCAGACAAAGCTACAGTGTGTGCAATGAGTAAAGACAGCAAAGCCTTTCCAGGCTCGTTGTTCACAAGGGATCACAGAGCCTATGTTGGGCTGAATAAGGAGAAATGCGTTACGCATTTGCATGTATGATGAACATTTAAAGGAGGACTGTGTGGAAACAAAGGAATAATTCATAATAAACACAGAATGGTGAACATTTCAGACCCAGCTGGATTTTTCGAATCCTCACAGACACCAAACATTAGCATTTTAACGTGGAAGTTTCCCATTTCTTATCTAATAGGCCAGTGGAATAGCATTATCTGTTTGGACATTGGGAGTTTCTTCATCTTCCCATCCTATTATTAAACTCACACCAATCAAATAAGATACAGTTTTACTCAGAACACTATCATGCAGGAAATCTACAACTATCAATAATTTCCCATTGAGATAGTAAAATCTACAGATTCAAACATAATTTTATATGAAATGGAAATGGAAAACAAGAAAAATGATAAAAAGCAACCTTAGAGTCTTTCATCAGAAATAAATTCATAATTCTACCTTACCTGTAGACATTGCTGATATAATGCATCAAAAGGGAACACAGATATGAAACCTTTTTTTTTCCCCATACTTGGCTGTTTCTGCACAGTGAAACCCATCCTAAGGAATTATTCAAGGGTCTCAGAAAAATCTTAATGAAGGTGTTCTTCTACTAAAGGTAAACAAGAATTATATTTAATATGTACTGGGCCACCATAAAGTGGTATTTTAAGATGTGAAGTGATTTAGGGGTGGTCTCTCTAGAGAATAAAACACTAATGACATCCCTGGTGCTGAATGGCTCAACTGTAAATGAAAATCATGCAAGCTGCCCGTACCTCCCACCTCTGCTCTCAGAAACTAAATAAACGATAGCTGTTGTAAAGGGACAAGCCTAACTATGAAGAGTGCAAAAAAGGTTGAAGTGATCTAAAAGCCTGAATAATTTTCTGGTCAGCCAAATATAGGGCTGAATGGAGGGATTTGATCTTATTTTTATCAAAGAATAAGAGAAAAGTGAATAAACAGTCATTGTTTTCAGATATTATACTGCATCTATACTGGGCTTCTGAAAGAATATACATGTTGGCAGAACAAGGAGCTGACTGTGGCCCTCAGTTACTTCAGCAAATCTCAAAATAATTGCCATAATGTTGATTTACTGAAATATAATGACATAGAGAACAAATATTTTTGTGTGGTTGCTTTACCAGCAGAAACAATTGGAACTTTGTGGATTCCTGCAAGAATACAAGATGCATAATGTGGTTTCATTTATCTTCAGCAAAATGACAATATAAAAGCTTCCAGTCCTGATTTTTTTTCTCAACCTTGAATATCTGAGAATGCGCATGAATTAACAGAACCTATTTGCTGTTTCAGTCAAAGCTGAATTCTATGAGTAACTCTTAATATATAATAACAATGTTAAGTAAATTTTGTGCGAGTTAGAGTATTACCATTACAAAGCATGGTCTCGCTTTCGTTGCGATGCTGCAATGGAGCACGACAGTAAGCTGGGGCTGAGGTGGCGAGCCAGGCTGCCCGCCTCGCCTGCGCTGGACACGGTCCAGGGTCCCCTTTGGAGTCCCTCAGAGAGGCTCAGCTGAAGGAGTGCTGCACTCCCAAGTGCAGGACAAATAAGGATGCTCTTACTCCTCTATGAGGATCTGGAATTAATGCAGAGGAGTTAATGGAGTTACGCAGATACACTTGTAAGAGCAATAAAAGAATATAATTAAGCCCGGGGTTATATTTAAGTTTGGGCTGTCTATCAAGTGAAGCAAAACCTTCATGAAAACCTCTGATTGGAATTTATTTTCCAATTGCCGGGTTGTATTTTTACAGCAACAGCCTTCGCCAGCTTCTCCTCCCGTTCCCACTTCTGCAGCTGCAGCAGCCTCTATGTATTTACAATGGAGAGTACAAAATGACCTTTGTCTTTTCAAGAATTTGGCCAAGAAGGCTGCGCAGCTGCAACGGACCCAGGTGCTCAGGCCCGTGGCCAGGAGCGGCTCGGACGCGTACAGAAGTGGTTGTCTCACACCTGGCCAGCTGAGATTTTGGGATCTCTGCTATAAAGTAAACAGCATCTGCCGTCACCCTGCCACCCTCTCTTGACCTCTGTGTTTGAGCACATCTGAATCCATGGCACTTTTTTTTTCCACAAAAAAATAAATTATCACGTTCAGTTACTTTTATAAGGAGACTTAAGATGTGAAGAGCTAGAGCAGAGCTTATGTTGAAAAATAGTCTCCTATAGCTTTGATGTTTTAAGCTGCTGTTGTTCTTAAATCCAACTTAACTATAGTACTAGGAGAACGCCAGTCTGCACACCAAGACACACAGTGGCTGCCACACAAAAATAAAACATTTGATGAATAGTCTAAATTATCACAGGGTGGCTGATACCACTGCATTTGCTCGTCCTCAAGCAGATTATTATTCAGGGGTCTGATAGGATAGGACTCTGAACTTTCAAACCCCTTCGCAATGGAACAAAATAAATTAAATCCCAATATTCATGTATGAAAAAAACAGAAAATCCATAATTTGTTAAATCCTTTATGAACTTATGAACCAAGCTCAGATACAGTTTGTTTATTGGATCTCAAGAAGATGCAACCAAAAAGCTAAAGTCTGAACAACAATAACAAAAAACTTCTTTATCGGTAAATTATAGACATAGTGAGAATTTTTATAGGAACTTTGGGACTAGCATAATAGCTATGGGGGTGGACTTGATAAATAAAAAATATTCAGGGGGTTTAAAATGGATTGTTTCACTTGCTTTGCATTTCTATTTACACATAGTCCATTTGGATTAAAAATAAAGAAGAATAAAGAAATGAACAACACCTTAAAATATCATGGTCTTGGAATAATATTTAGCTCTTTTCTAGCTCTTCTTAACTTATTTCTCTGCTTAAAACTTACTGAAAGTCTTTAAAAAAATGTAAGAGACAGTTTTGGAAATATCAGTGTTCGGTTGTGGGCTTTTATAAATAAAGTGCCAGTCATCTTAGCCATCTTTTAGACTTCACCTACCCCTGCAGGGCAGGGGTCATCCTGGGCTAGGCAAGTGGCTTAGTCCTGTTTACACATTGCAGGGAATAGCTGTATGGCCTCACGCCCAGTTTAAGATGCTAAGTTTTTAGAAACCCTGCGTTGCTTTTAGTGTCACCATCCTCCTTATGGCTGTGGTCAGATTTAAAGAATGGTCTTTCTCGTTAAGTCACCACGATCTGTTTGGTGTTCCATAGAGCATCTTTTCATTGGCGCTAAAATGGCAAAAGCCAAGTAGATTTTTCCCTCCCCATCCACAATGTCTTGACCGGCAGGAGCAAGACTTCGCCCAGTGAAATGCCATTTCCGTACTCTTTTGTTTTTCCCTCTAGAGGAATCGAAAGATAGAGTTAAAGGACAGGAAAGTGCTGAGGCCATTCCTGGAGACAAGGTCTATTCAGGGAGTGTTTTGTAGCCTTTATCAGGCACCTGAAAGGTGAAATGGATACTGTTTCAATCTGCCGTATAAATCCATTCCTATGCCTGTCTACATTCATCGGCACCTCCTCATCAGAAAGTTTTATGAAATACTACATTTTTTTTTCTTCTTTGGATAATCTTTTTGACTTGTGCTTTTTATATTTAATAATTACCCACACATGAATTAACCCTGCTACAAATGAGATTTCAAGTCTGCATCTGCTCTAACTTCATGTCACTCAGGGACTTCACGTTCCTGATGACATACACATGTGACTTGCATTGCCAAATCTGCACCCTCTGCAAGGAAAGCTTCAGAAATAACTTCTACTCAGTTCCTCATCTCTCCATCACACACATCTGTGCATAATGTATGCAGAAACTCTCCTGCATTTTTTTTTTCCTTGTTTAGCCATCAGAAATATCTTTTTTAATAACTTTTAAGAATGTTTAAAGCCTTCCCTGGGGTTTTGAGATGGATGTTGTTTTCTGTTTGTTATTATTATTGTCTAAACACCTCCAGATAAGACATGAACCTCATTCACACATAACACCAGAAAAAATTCTGATCCCAATGAAATCCCCGGGCTTCTCAGCACTGATTTCAGTTGGGAGAGGCTTTCCTCATCCTCCTAGTCACAGGCTGCTCAGTGTTTGATCCCAAGTTTCCAAAGATAAACTTATTTATTTCCCTTTTTGTCTGATTCAAAGAAGCTCTTAAAACAGCTCTCCTTTGAGTCCCCAGTCACAGGGACAATGAAATGTGGATTTATTTTTCATGTAAGAGAAAGCTTCCTGATGTTGCCTATTGCTGTGCATTAAGGACAGACCTTTCATGAACCAGGGCCTCCTGTGCTTTGTGTGACTGGTGATACAGGCCATAAAATAAATTTAGTAAGGTGAATTGCAAAAAGCTTTCCTCCACAAAAAAAAAAAAAAAAAGGAAAGCCAACTGGAGAATAAAAATTGCTATTGTTCTCTAGTCATCCAAAAATATCTTCCAAAATACAGGATGTGTCAAGTGGTTAATACCTTTTGAACTCTCCTTTGAGCTTTCCCCTGTGCTTGGGGACGCGGTGGCTGACAGTGATTAAGTTTCTGCACGCCTACGTAGTTCAAACTGCGCTTAGCAGAGCCGCGTTTGGTCACTGCTTACTTAAGTTTGCAGCAACAAATACAGATGGGTGGATTTGAATGTACACCTGGCATTAATCAGCTGCTGCTGCTATTTCACAGCTGCCGCCAAGCAAGGCAAAATATGAGAGTGGAAATACAATTTCAGAACAAGCAGAAATCTTTAAGGGACCCGCAGAGAGAAGAGACACCTCCCTTATAACATTTGTTTCCAGCTTATTTCATCCTTCACATATTTTTTGTGTTAAGTCCTTGCTTATATTAAGAAATCTGCAGTTTTTCTACCTGAGATGTGTGTGTGCTCACGGCTGTGGCTTTCAAAGGCAGGACCACTGATAGTTCAGCTGTGGCCAGCAGCTGTTTCTCTAACCTTTTGGGGAACTTCCTATGCTAGATGTTCATAACCACTTTTATCAGTTCCAGGCTTAACAATGTTGACAGGAAAAACGTATTCCTAATTCTCAGCAATATCTTGCTTTAAGTTAATCCCAATCCTTTCTATGGCTCCTGTATGTGGAGAGCAACTGATATGTAATGTTTGGGTTTGGTTTGTTTTTCAGTTTTGCATAGCTGAAGACTATTTTCCTATCTCCTCTCAGATTTTCCTTTTGTTGCTTGCCATAAGATCTTGCAAATCTAATTTTTTAGATCTCTTACCTGCTGTTGAACTAGCCCCACAAATGAAATACCTAAGGTGGACAGAGACTTCAGACTTTCAGTCACTGAAAATAAATGAACTTTCAGAGTCCTTTTAGTTCCTTGCATGTTTTTACTTTTTAATTTAATTTTAATTTTAATTTAATGGGAATGCCCATTTTCACTTTGGTTGGGAAAGAAGCACCAAATACATGTAATGCCTGCAGCTACAGGCACCCTGAAGGAGATGAGTACATGCCCACAGAGGTGAAAGTGGTTGCACAACTGCTTTTCCACCCTGAGCCCTCTCTAGTGTAGGAACCTGCTTGCTCACAACCTGCTGTTGAGCAGGTGGGAGTACACTAGAAAAAGCAGCTCCAGCTGCCGCTGGGAGAGGAGCAGGCACCATCCTGCACATCACTCGTTGCTGGCATGTGCTACCCATGTTCCCAGGATCGGCACAGCCTGTCCACAGCTGCCATATGGAGCTTAATAGGTTTGGCTTTCAGCTGTAAATCACAGTGGGAATTTCCAATCTTCAGTGTCTTTTCATGGAATCATAGAATCCTTAAGATTAGAAGGGACCTCCAGAGGTATCCAGTCTGACCCCGCTGCACACGCAGGGTCTCCTAGAGCATGTGGCACAGGATTGTGTCCAAGTGGGTTTTGAAGATCTCCAGAGAAGGAGACTCCACCACCTCTCTGGGCAGCCTGTTCCAGTGCTCTGTCACCCTCACTGTCAAGAAATTCTTTTCAAATTTCCTGTGGAACTTTTGGTGCTTCAATTATTAGTCATTTCCTCTAGTTCTATTGCTGGCTACCACTGAGAAGAGGCCAGCCCCATCCTCCTCACTCCCTCCCTTGAGGTGCTTACACACACTGATCAGGTCCCCTCTCAGTCTTCTCTTCTCCAGGCTGAAGAGGCCCAGCTCTCTCAGCCTTTCCTCATAGGGCAGATGTTCCAGGCCCTTAATCATCTTTGTGGCCCTGCGCTGGACTCTCTCTAGCAGCTCCACATCCCTCCTGCACTGGGGAGCCCAGAACTGCACACAGTACTCGAGGTGCGGCCTCACCAGGGCTGAGTAGAGGGGCAGAATCACCTCCCTCGACCTGCTGGAGACGCTCTTCTTAATGCACCCCAGGATCCCATTGGCCTTCTTGGCCACGAGGGCACACTGCTGCCTCATGGTCAACTTGTCGTCCACCATGACGCCCAGGTCCCTCACTGCGGGGCTGCTCTCCAGGAGGTCGGTCCCCAGCCTGTAGGCATGTCTGGGGTTATTCCTCCCCAGGTGCAGGACCCTACACTTGCCCTTGTTGAACTTCATGAGGTTTCTCACCACCCTGTTTTCCAATCTGTCCAGGTCCCTCTGGACGGCAGAGAAGCACTCTGGGATATCAGATTTTCTTCTCATCTATGAAATCTTCCAATAGTGGAATTCAGCAGAAAGACTCAGCCTGGAGTTAAAGCCTACTGAGAGGTTCCCTTCCCTTCTCTAGGACTGCCCTTTCCTTCCAGAAAATTATTTTCCTGTGGTATAAGGTAGCCAATTTGATTTTTTGTTGTTGTTTTTGTTTATTTCTTAAATATGTGTATCAAGGGCAAACATATCTGAGGGGACACTGCTGAAGATTTGGGCTCATCATGGGTCACAGTTGTTGGCCATGTGCTCCATGCAGAATGGTAGGATGCGAGGAGAGAGAAAGCAGGCCTTCACCAGTGACAGGATTTTGTCAGCGAGGCCTGACACGTGTATTTTTCTTTGCTCTGGTTAGATGGCGAGCAGTATGTGAGCTTAATTGAACTTTGAATATGTCTGATACAATTTAGGAGATGAAAACTGACTTCCAAAACCCCACAGAAACAAGCTACACAATCCACCTCCTGGAGCTCTCTTTCAGTCTGTGGTCAAAGAAGACAAATGCATATTAAGCTAGCCACATAATCTTACCCAGGGAACATTCAAAGGTGGTTGAGTGAAATGCACAACAAAGCATGTCATGCAGGGGGAACAGATACCTCCTCCAGAAGTGAGGGATGAGGTATGCTCTTCATCCAGATTATGATCTGTGTAGTAGATTATAACTTCTAGGCATAGGAAAGTCGATGCTAATTCTTACCTTTCAGTTCATGAAAAGAATATTTATTTTTGTGTGCTAGAAATACTTGTGACTATCAGAAACCACATTAATACATCAACATAAAGATAATTCAACACAAAGGAAAGTTTCACATTGTTCTTTTCCTCTCAGAGGAACTCCTTTAACTGAGAGTTAGCTAGCTAAATTCAAGCTAGCTGCCAACGATTACCTATATATTACTAAACATATATATGTATAAAGCATATATAATTTAGACAAATTGAAGACAGAATATCACAGACTCTCATTCAGGTTTTGATAGTCTTTATTTCATCCAGGATCTTTTGCTACTTGAGGAAAGCTGTTCTGTTCCCCATGTTTCATATTTCTTTCTGTCTGCAATTTCCCTTCTGCTGTGGCTTTGTGCTGATCTATGTGAAAGGAGAAAACCTGGACGTGTGGAGCCACCATTTACCCTCCTTAGTGTCTTGCCAGCTTAGCTTCAAACTGAGGATAACCTCTTCGACCAAAAGCATGTGTAAAATTCACTGCGATGGCAACACTGAATTAATGGAGTGCACTGGGGATATTAGAAGCTTGTGATTACATCCATTTAGTACACAATATCTTGGATGCTTTTAGAGGATGAATGAGTCACTTCTCTGTCATTTTCTGATTACTGGCATGTGGAGAAATACATGTGTGTATGTGTGTATGTGTACATGTATTTTATGTTGGACATGAGACATAGGAATGATGAACACAGGCTACTAGAGGACTACTGTTAAGGGCAGAGCATGATTCCCCTCTGGTGTTGTAAAATCTCCTTTGATGATTGTCTTACGCCCTACATTTTGGAAGGATACATATTTGACAGACATGTGGATATTTATCTACACAAAGACATCTCTGTACCACTAGCCGTGGGATTTTGCACTGCCTAAAAAGCCCTTCAAATCTAAGATCACGACATTTAAGTCTTGGGACCATAGGGATGGTTTTACTTTAAAAATACTCTCTTGAACCAACAGACAGCTTCTTCCCACGCAGGTGTTCCTCAGAGCAGGTTTCTGTTTCAATTAAATAATATTTGTGCTTTGCAACAGAGTTAAGCCCCTTCTCTGCTTATGTCAGACAGTTTTAAACTCAAATGATCATCTTTTTTCATCAATATTTTGAAATGCTGGCTGGAATTTAGAGTTTGTTTAAAGCCTTAAGGCTCAGTTGCGATACATTGTTATCAATGTGATTAGCATCCATGATTAGTATTTTTGTCATTCAAATTTACAGACAATGTTCAGATTAATAATTTCATAATTCTGTGTAAGCACTGGAGATACTAAATATTCATTATCAGTTACGTGGATATTTGTTGATCTAGTTCATTTGTATTCAGACTGAGCATTGATCTCAGTATTCAGACGCTTTATTCTAGTGGAAATAGAGATTGAAAAAAGGGATATTTTTGATCATGGGCTTAGAAGAGTTAATGAGCTACCCCTCACAAAGAGAACAGGATTCAGGCTAGTGCTGAAAATATTAGGATGGGAAATAAAACAGAAAAAGAAAAATTAATCATCTCTCCTAACTTCAGCTGTCTGAAATGTAGATATCAGCATCTGAGCTAGTTGCACTAAGAGCCCTTTATAGTCAGTGACAGGGAAGCAGCACTTTCAAGTTCAGCAAATCTTCTGAACTTCTTTAGACATATACTTTAAAATAAAAGAAAATTCATCTTAGAAGTGCATGTTTCTCTCGACTGACCATGAAAGATATTCTAGACAACCAGCTCAACTGTAGTCTTTTCCACCCTAACTGCCTCATTTTGTGCAGAATATTATCCTCAGAGGTTACACTGCTCAGTGATCCAAGACGGTCTGGAGTACAATGGATAAGAAAGATCTCTGCATTCCTTAACCATTTAGATCTCTGTTCAGAAGCAAACATATGAACAATAACTTTATTGCTCTAAATATTCTTATAAATCACCTTTCCTGGTATAAATGTTAACACGCACTTGGACTCAAATATACCTTTGCCATCACTTTGAACTTTTTCTTAATAGTTAATGTTTATGCTTGATCTGAGGAATTTGGGGCTTGTACAAGGGTGGCTGAGGTCAGTGAATGCAGTGCATTTTTAAATACACATACTCTTATCAGCTCACTTAAGAGCTTCAGTACATCATTTTGCAATCACATATCTCAGAAATAATTTATGCAATCAATTAAAAAGCATTATCAAGGGATGATTTGACAACTGTTGCCATGCCAACCAATGAAGCAGAAAGCTCCTCAGCATTTAAAGGCTGCACCTGGTGATAGATATAGCAGATTTTGAGGATTCAGACGGAATCGCAGATGTCCAAAGGTGTGGAGGGAACATGATTTAAAGCTTGATGTTTTTCCATTTTTACTGGCGAAAGGGTGTTGATGGCATGTTGTTCACTTTCTCATTAAAATTCTGTCATTTTTCACAAACTGTTTTGCATTCAGGGCTGAAAACTGAAGTGAGAATGCACTTTACAGACTGATAAAATATGATAGCAAAATGGATGATGTTCATTTGCAGGCTGAATTAATTAAAAAAAAAAAAAAGAGTTTGTGTCAGTGCATTTATGAAAAGCCCGTTAATCAAACACAACTTTACCAGCCTTAATGGACACATCTTAAACACTCTTGCATTAATATTTAAAATTCTGGTTAGCAAATGGCTTCTTGCACATTGAGCTACTAAAAAGTAATTAGAGTAGATCATTACAAGAAGAAAACAATGCAAGCTGAAAGTACACTTTGTATTGGCCAGCAACTGTTTTGGCATCGACTTCTCAGTTTTGACATTTGTTTTCAGATCTTTACCTATAGCGTAGCTCAGTTCTTCCTAATGAGAGAACAGATTTTGCAAAAGAATCATTTTCCTTTCCTTCCCCATGCTATCTTTTACATCTGTATATTAAGAAGGAATCATGCTTGTAGCCACAAGATTTGAGGCTAAAGCCACTCATCTGTGTTTCCTAAGAGTGCGGAATTCCGGCTCCTTTGGCGTTCCATTTGTATGGTTACATTTCCAAATCTCTTGGAATACTGTAGATTTTGAGAGGCAGAGACAATTATTATGATCAATCTATTGGGGTATTGAGACAAGAGGTCATTGACATACGTTGAGATCCTTCATAATGCAAATAAGAAAATAATTTGTGTGCAGAGTCATCAAGGAATAATTTCCCATGTTCACGGAAAAATTGTATAATAACAAATTCCCACTGAAAATTACTGCTCCTTAGAATGACTGGAATTATCGCTGTGAACTATTTCCGATCCATTCCTATTGAGCCTAATGCAGTGAAAACTACCAGAGATTTTTTTGTGTGACACAGGTTAAACTACTTCTGTGAATAGTTTTGCCATGTGAGCTGCTGGAGCTTGTCTTAAAATCTATTACTGTCAGCTGACTTGATCACAGAAATAATTGCATCCGTAAATTGCCTTTTCTAGCTTTCTCCCATTGACAGGCTTGTAGTCTCTCTATTTCTACAGTTGACTAAAGGCACAAACTTTGCAAAGGCGGCAGCCAGCTTGAAAATCCAAACAGGCAAAATAATTGAGGGAAGAACAATCATCTAAACATCTAAATATAGAGAGGAGGATGGAAGAGACCTCGGGGGTGATTAGGCTGTTCTTCCCTCTTGTGGACACTCACAACACAGAACCCTCCCTCCTTTTACAGAGCTCTCGCTAGCCATGTTCAAAATGCAGCTCCCCGGCTGAAAGTCCCAACTTCCCATATGAATTTATTCATGGCTGTCTTGTTAGGCCGTTACAGAGATTTTCATGACACATCTCCCTACCATCACTGAATCCTTCCCTATGGCATTCTTTGTTCTTAAAAACTGATAAAGAAAATATATCGCTCAGTGGAATACACCAGCAAGTTATTCACTAAGAAACAATATCTGACTCAAATCAGGGACTGCAGCCATTATGTCAGTGGGAATTCTCTTTCTTATAGCTCTGGTGCACTTTTAAGGTGGTTACTTGGCATACTCATAACCATTTTGCAATAGTGGAAATTGCTACCTGTGGCTAAAAAGAACAGACAACATAGCAAGCATGACCAGAAGGTCCATGCCTGGATGTTAGAAATCCTCTCAGACTGACCTGAGGTGTTGTGGCATGCCATTGCAGCATGTCACTTTGTTTTCCCTGCATAAAAAAGTAGTTGCTAAATTGGAAAGCCATCGTGTACTGCGTCTTTTGTCATCACACCACTTACAGCCTTGGTCAGGAGATTGCTGTGAGATCTACTGTGTTGCATGTCACATTTAGGTCTGAAAAAAACACCAGTGCTGAATGATCCAATCATATTTTATTTTTCCTCTGATAGATACTGCTCTATTTATTTTATGTATAAGCGCAAAGCAGATTCAAATTAAAATAGACTGTCAAGATACAAGTGTAGTATTTCTTTAACATGTTCACAGTAGAAGAAATTATGAGGCCATGACTTTCTTATCAAAGCTTTTGTCATAACAATGTCTCAGTTCTTCCTCTCTCTGCCAAATGACCTCAGAGTAAGTGAAGAATATTTAGGTAAATTTGAGAATGGTTCAAATAGCAGTTATGAATAACTATTAGCTCCTGAGACTATCCATTGTTCTGGGACTAATTCTGCTTCCTGACTCTGAGGAATGCAACCTTTCAGGCTGGAAGCAACTCAGGTCTTCTTAGTCCAACCTGCTCGAAACAGGGTCAGCATTGGATTCAGACCAGGAATCTGGTCTGCACTATGGAAGTTAGGACTCTACATTTGTCTTTTTCCTGAGACTGATTAATATATCTCCCATGAATCACTCTTCAAGCAGAAACCCCAGATCAAAAGCAGTTGACTTTTTTTTTTGGCCAAGAATCATCACAAAGTTCTTTCCCATCTACCAGCTGCCAAGTCTGCCCCTCACTGCCCCTCAGACTTCAGTCACAGGCCTTCTCCAAGGCCACTCTAACATGAATGGAGGCCTCAAATGGCAAGTTTCCACACGGTCTTTGTGTGGCAGCTTCATTTTCTCCCTCCTCCTTTGGTAAACCTAAATTTGCTTCTGTGGTTCCTGCCTTCTCCATGTGGGATTTAATTTCTCTCTGTGAGCAGCCTCCACTGAAATCCCAACCTGCCACATCCTCACAGGTTCTTGTCCTCTCTTGAACTTGCTAGCTTTACTGCAGAAACCAGACAAAGAAGTCGAGGGAAAAGAAACATCTAATGCAAAAATCATTGAGCTGCTCTGAGACCGCCTTGAATATTCATTATTTCTGTAAGAATATTTCTGTATTTTTGTAAGAGTTTTTGAGCTTTGAAAGCAAGATCCCCTGTTCTCCAGGTTGCTGAGAGGTCCCTGAGAGGAGGTTGGCCTCTTGGTCCCAGTTTGAGCGCCGTGTTCCCCCTGGGAGCTCCGCGGCTGCTGAGCCCTGGAGGGGACCAGGAGGGACAGAGTACAGCTGGACTGGTGGGGCTGCTCTGCCTGCCTGGCGTGCACTGAATGAAAGAGAAGCAGCTGGTGAGTTTTAGCATGATTAGCTGGGCTAGAAATGATTTCCAGTCCTCAAAGCTTGTTTGGTCCTTTGAGCTGGTGGGGGCTCTGCACAAACTTTTCCCTACAGGAGCTTCCTCAAGCAGCTCTCTAGGATTTAGTGCTTCCCTCAGGATTGCAGGTATGTGTTCCTATCTACCCACCTGCTTAGGATCTATATCCTTCTCTTTCAAAAATGTCTATTAGCCTCATTTTAGAGCTTACATATTAAAAAAAAATCTTTATTTAGTCCATGTTATTGACTTCTTTTACACATCTCAAATTGACAGTCATCTAAAATTTTCAGACCTCTTCTTGTCTATAAAAGTGATCTAAGCACTAAAGAACAGCTGTTAACCAAATACCTTTACTACTGCAACCTAGCACAATACACATGGCAGCAAACCTCAAAAAAGCTCCTGTCCTGGGGTGCTTTTCGTTTTTAAAAGTATGCATAGGAAAAGAATCAATTAAAGTACTTGTATTTCATCAGTTTCTGATAATTAATATGAGCTCTAAGGGCTTTATGGATTGCTGGTTGATAAGCTGAAGTAATAGAGGTTATGATGGAAAGGTGGCCTCAGAGCTGTCTTGCAGAGTGCACTAAACGATTGAACCCAAGGAATAATAGGGATGGAAATTGCTGTGTTCATTCATGGATAATATATGACAGGAGTAAGGCAAGCAGCAAGTTAGCAGATGACTCAGCCAAGCATCTATGACTGAACAAAGTGTGATTCTAACCTTCTGTCATTGAAAATATATTTAATGGAAACATTATCATTCTGATATATTGCTTGCTAAGATAAGACATGTTTATAGTAGAGTTTCCCTGCGATAGTACTACAGGACTAGATTCTGGCAGTCTTACTCCAGCTGAATTGTACTTTACCCCAAAATAAATCTACTCCTCCTGCAGCAAGAGACTATTCAAAAGGAGTAAGTGAGCCAGAAGCTGGTCCAAAGAAGCTGGCCTCAAACTTAGCTGACGCCAAATATCACCACATAAGTATAAAGGATCCTATTATATTTTTTCATACATAGAAAGGAAGATATCTATAAACACTGAAGACCACATGGGCAGTTATTCCTTTGTTATGATTTTTTTCAACCTAAACGAAACCTGAAAAAAGTAAGTTTTTTTTTTTTAATTAGCCAATATGTGTGGCCACATGTCTCAGATGAAGATCAAAGAAACGGGATGATGAAGGCATGGAATAAAGTTAGCTGCCTTTTCCCTGGGCCTGGGAGAGCTCAGTCTGCAACAGTTTTATTGATAGGAGCACTCAGGTGTTCCGCAGTGGAACAGAGCACCAAGTCTGGAGTGCTGTATTAAACTGAAACTTGCTGAAGGAGGGGCAGGAGGATAAAAATGGTGCCAGATAATCTCTAGAGTGCATTATACATGTATGCTGGTCAGGGATGGCTTGCAGCAACTCTGCAGTACTGCGCGGCAGGACCTTGCCAACAGAATTCATGCTGAAAACATATGTTCTCCTGCTCAAACCAGCTTTCGCTACATCTGGAAACCAAGAGTTAGAGGGGGGAGGGAAAAAAATTAGGCAAGAGCAGATGTATCTCTCTTCTAAGAGAACCATTCATTTGTTCATGAAAGAAATCTTTCTCCTTGTGTCACCAGCAAAAATTCTCACAAAGTTCTGGAATAGATATACTAAAGCTAGGTCAGGAAAAAAAAAATAACAAGGTGGGGGGAGGGAATGTAAGTAGCAGTAGACATTTTTAACTTATTTTTTCTGAAGTAAAGTCACGTTTTGATATCAAGAGCAATCTTATTCAGAAAAAAAAAAGTGGAAAACTTGGCAAAAACATTGTTTAAAATGACTGCAAGACTTGTAAAAACCCCAAAATAGCTCTGTTTTGCTGTCAAAAGCCTGGGAAATTCAAAACAGATGTTTCGCCCCGGCTGGCTTGCTCAGGCAGAGCTCTCCTTGCTCCGCAGGCAGCTGCACCACGTGTCTCTGCTGAGGAAGGGACCGGCGCTTTCCTTGGCTCTCGTGCGTCACTGACCAGCCCCACACGGCAGCCAGGGGAAGACAGTCGCTGTCACCCATCCCAAAAGTTGTTTTGCAGAAACTGTCTGGCACTGAGCAGCTCTGTGCTTTGAGAAATGTCACCATTAAGCACAAATTTCGGCAAGCCTTTATTTGGCCAGCGATCGACTTGGGTCAGAAAGCGCCACGTGATGGGCAGATTGAACATCGTGAGAGCTCGTGGCTGCCATGGGTACCCACAACAATATAGCCCTGAGTCTGCATCCTGGGGTTGCCACCAGAGCCCCCGGCTTTACTTTGCCCATGGGAGAAAGTCTGGTGAGTAACAGGAGCAGAGCAAGTCACCGAGCAGAGGCTGAACTCTCCCTGATGTGTCACTTAGGCAGCTGGTCTGGCTCTCACTGACGTTGTGGGGCCTTTGGAGGCAAGATGTAGACTTCTGGATGCTGTGTTTGCTGCCTCACCCTGCAGGAACACGATGTCTCTAGCTCAGCGCTTTGGGACATCCTGCATTAGCCAGGAGAGGTGGATACAAATCTGCTTTGTTGGAGGCTTAACACTGGAGTCATCTCCTGAGCCAAGCAGCAAGGAGCTACTGGTGGCTGGGCCATCCTCAAAGCCCACCTAAAAGGAGCAGATTCGGCCCCTTGCAGCAGGCAAGCTGGGCCTGTGACTCCAGTTCACCATGCAGGATGCGGCATCCACTGCACGTGGAAGTCCACGGGGCCTCTCTGTGGATACAAAGCTCGGCCTGAGAGGGAAGTCTTTCAGGATCCGGCCCTAAACCGTCACGTGGAGCAGTGCTTAAGTGAGTGTGTGGCTCTAGTCTGAGGCTGCAAACTGCATTGCTATTATGAGGCTCCCTTTACTGATATATTAAACTCATACTGTGGTAACTGGTGGTTGCACTTCAGATGATCAAATACAAGATTATTATTTTGGAAATCTTAATATATGATCAAGCCTACAGTACAGTTACTGTAATAAAGAGTATGCTGAGTATCTAAAATGATTAGAATATTAATATAATCTATAAATCATTCTGCAAAGACAGAAGGGGGGGAAGGGGAGAAGCCTTACATACCCTGGCTTCTTAAATTCACAATGATATAAAAAAGTTAGACCTCTGGCAGTCTCTTAGAAATTATTAAAGAAGAAAAGATACTCCCCATCTTGCAGTGGGAGAGAAGGCCTCTAGCACAGATCGGATTAATGAGAGGCTCTTATAAGCTTTTATTAACAGAATCACACTAAGCAAGATCAGGGAATAGTGTGAGTTTCAACTATACAAAAGGAAAAATAATACAGGGGGAAAAAAAAAAAAGAGGACTGTTCAGCCATATCTTGGAAGGCAATTTTTTGATAAGGAAGATGAAACAGTAAAACCTTTCTCTAGTTTTGATCCTGACCAATAGGGAAGGAGGGGTTGAGAATATAAATGTAAAAGCAATTTTTGTGAGAGTGAACATGAAATGATAAAGTTTATGATCTTCATAAAGAGAATAAAAAAATGAAATGCAAGAAGCCAAACCTCAGTAAATGCAAAGAATTGATATGTAAAGTTTCATGTAAGGTACTTTAAGGAAAAGATGAAACAAGCTGGCAGCTCCTTAGAAAAAAGAGAAAGAAATCAACTATAGAAAGATAGAAATTTAGCTAAATCATGAGCTCTTCATTGATCTTAAACACAACAGAAAATATAGAAAGTAAACAAGAGGTGAGATGATAAGACAGCTATATAAGAAGAAATAAAGCATGCAAGAACAGACATTTTAAGAAGAAAAAGAAAATATTTGACAATACACCTCTAATAAGTAAAATATGGTAGAGAATATTACAGAAGAAGGTTGAACTGTTTAATGTTTTCTTTTATCTGTATTCCCTAGAACAGTAATCAAGTGGTTAAAAAGCATTCATTAATTCCAAAGACAAAAGGCTATAATAGGAAAAGAACAAGTCTAGCAGGAAAAATATAGGCTCAGATTTTCAGATTGGCTGAGCTTCCCCCTGCAATACAAGGAGCAATCTGAAGCAATCCCAGACTGCTGGCAGCTTTTGCTGGGGCTTTGTGGGGAGCAGCTGGGATGCCAGGAGTCTGGAAAAGGTTAGTGGAAAGGCAGGGGTAAGGGGAAAGAATTAAAAAAAAAAAAGAAAAAGAAAAAGAAAGAAACTTCCTGGGAGGAGCTTGGAGGTAAAAAGGTTAGTGACCAGCTTTGAACTGCCAAGCACAAATCACTTGAAACCCAGTGAGTTAATTTCTACCACACTCGGACCGGTCTCCAATCGGGGAAGAAGTTGTGGCTATCGTCTGTCTTTCATCAGACAGATGCACATGACTCACTATCCCATAAGCAAGAGATAGTCTATAGGCTCTTTACAAGCTGTTTTGGTACCTGTGCCTATAGGGTATTTGGTAAAGGTTGGCTCTCAAAATGCCTGGAAGGGGATGACGCAGGTTTCTAGAGCCAGTTTTGCCCAATGTTGTCTAGCTATCTGGATGATGGAAAAAATAAAAAGTGCTAGATAAATTTGTGTATGACAGGAAGCTGGGAGCAACTGTGAGTACTTTGTAGGATTATATTCAAATCCAGAAGACTCTTGGCACATTCGTGATTGGCCTGGAAACATATACGATGAATTTCCACAGTAAACATGTGAGGTGCCACAATTTGACAGGACTGATCGCAAATCTGCGGCTGGCAAGAACATAATTGATTTTCTGAAGAGGACCTGGGAGCTGCAGTGGATCACAGACTGAGTGTGTATGTGTATCACCATGTTGTAAAACAGGCAAACATTGTGCTGGTTTATTTAAAAAGTATTGTCACAGATTGCTGCTTGGAAGAAAACCATTTATCCGTGCCTCAGCACAGATCCAGACGTAACTTGAGAAGGACAACGTTGAGAATGTCCAAAGAAAAGCAACAAGAGGTCTCAAAAAGCATGACCCTGGAGGAAATACGGAATGGATTAGCTTAGTGTGGTCGAAAGAAGGAAGACATGGGTGGGGGTGGCAATAGCCTTCAAGTGTGCAAGGCTGCAGAGAGGAGGAAAGGAGCAGCCTGCCCTCTGCATCTACAGGGGACAGGTCAAGAAGCGCTGGAGTTCAGCTGCCACAAAGGAAATGAATAAACATTTGAGAGGCATTAGGGAAAACTTTCTAATAGTACAATTAGGGAAGCAATAGAGTGGATTGCCTGGGGAAGTCGTGGAGTCTTCATCATTGGCGGTCTCAACAATTTAGGCTAACATCTGTCAGGAACAGCACACACATAACTGAACTGGCTGGGGGCCAGGGAAGTGACTACATGACCTCCTAAAGTCCCTTTCAGACCTACTTTTCTCTGGTTCTAATCACTGGAGCTTCCCTCCCTGACAGCGCTCCCAACTCATAGGTCTGAGCTATTTGACGTGTGATTTGATTCCTATCTTGACTTCTTTGTAGTCTTATACATTGAACTCTATGTTAGACGATAATTCCTAGTTATCTGAAGGAAAAGTAATGGTTCACTTAGAGTCTCTCCAGAATACACCAGGATTACATCTGCAGTCCTCTTGCATTTCTGTGTTTTCAGGGGGTTAAATTTAGGCACTCTTCAGGACAGCCCCAGACCCGAAACGTGATGATGTGAGAGAGAAGGGAGCTGGGACATAAACCATATGGAAGAGCAAGAAATAGGCTGGCAGGTTGGCCAGCTTCTGTGCTCCACATGGGGGTAAAAGGCAGAATGTGCTATTAGGATCCTCCTTCCCCTTCCCTGAAAAATAGAAAGCTCCATTTCCTTTTCAGGAAGAGAAACGTGAGATCCAGGAGCCACATCCTCCTTCCACTACCTAACCCCCACAAAGGCCAATGCTCAGAGCTTGCCCTGCCTTGAGTACTGTCTGACTCACCGAGGTCATCACGGATGGATCTATACAGCCTGCTTGGTTCCCCAGGGCTGGGAAAATAGCTCTGAGAGAATCTGCCAAACTAGAAATTACAAAGTAAGCTTGGGAAAGAGGGCAGCGGGTCGGAAGAGGTAGAGAAAGATTCTTTAACTTGATTTCACTGGGAAATTTGGATTACTATACTTGCCCAGTATCCCCATGAGGCATACCAGACAGCAATGGCTTTCAGAGAAATAAGAGCTTTTAAAGTATTTTAAAAATTCCCATCCTTGAAACAGAAAAGGATCTGGATCATTAACTGGATCATTCCTCTTTATGTAATTTTTCAGCTGAGGTGAGAGTGCCCCATGGAGGTGAGCAGGGCTGGAAACCTATTTCTTTCATCATTCCTCTCCTGTATGCTCCTCCTGCATGGAGCGAGCATGCCCATTCTCAGCTCCTTCCCAGCACCAGGCTTGATTTATGCTTCATCTCTCTTTGACTTTGTATAGAAAAAAGCAAACTTCACAGGACCCAAACAGAACGGGCCCATCTCATGGGGACACCCACAGAGATAGATAAGGCAGAGAGAAGGACTTGGGACATGCTGGCCGAATAGCCAATTTCCAAGTTTGCATGTGGAGAAGAAGGAGAGATATTCCTGGTGTGTGAAGGACGCATAGTGTAGGCATCTTAGGAGAGCCAGAGACTCTGCAAAGCCTATAAACTCAGGAGGACCGAAGATGGGTGGCCATTGTCACCTCAACAGTTGCTAAACTGATTGTCTCTGAGAGGACTTTACTGCTTTTTGTCTGTCTTCCTCTCACACATGATGATCCATGCTGTTCTCACTCCATTCTCACTTAGCTCCAAACTCCTCATTCTCTGTTCCTCACTCATCTGTCCCCTGATGGCCTCTGCTCACAGCAGGCTGCACGGTTGCCATCTAATCACAAGAAACATTCAAGCTTTCTGAATTTCATGGTGTCCTCAGAGAACAAATCTATAAAATAATTCTATCTCCTCAGACACACATGCTGGATGGAGGGAGACTGTGATAAACCACCTTCATGCGAGCTCAAGGAAGAACTGTTACACACGCTCGGGTCTGAACTGGCTTGGGGGCCATTGCAATATAACTCTTACCACAGCCCACCTGGAAGGTGAGCATTCCAAAATTTTAAATATTTAATGAGTAACTCCTTCAATTCCTGCGCTTGTGTGTCCTGAGAGAGCTGATTTTTTGCTTGAATATTGTTTCAAATGTTGCTCTCCAGTCCTGCATGTTAAACAGACCAAGTGGTGACAGCAAATCCCAGGAGAACTGTCCGACCACTAGGGCAGGTGTGAGTGGTTCTCCTCTAGAATCTATCGTGGGAGAATTGCTCATTCACATCTCTCTGGATGCTGAGCACCCCTGTGAGACACACCACACTTCAGGAGAAGCCCAACCATATAGGGAATTTAGAGTATTTAGAAGAATAGACCTTCCAGCTACTCAGGCTTTGCAGACTCAGCCGCGGTCAAGCTGCCAGTCTTGGTATATCCCATATATACAGCGATTCATCAGGGAGACCAGGGGCACTCACACAGGCACAATATCTCTGCCTTGAAGCCTGCTGTTCTCCTGGTGGCATCTATTTAGGTCACTTTTTAAAAAGGACAAATTATGCCTCAGGGTAGAATTGGATCCTCTGACTGCAGCCAAATCCTCTCCTCACTCTGGAGTAAATACAGGGTAATCGCTTTGTTTTATTGAAGATAACAAGGATGTACTCACTGCATTTGAATGCATGGTAATGGAAAGCAGAATTTGATCTCTTAATAGAAATAATAATCAAAAGTCTTCACACTTTTTCCTCAAGCTTCATTAGCAGGAAAAAAAAATAAGAAGAAGAAAGAAAAAATACACGAGCAAGAGAAAATACTTCCATTTCTTTTCTAATTTCACTGAAAGTAAAATCTGCCCCCAAAGCTCTCTATCAAGTTGCATTCATTCCTCGATAAAGACAGACTTTCATTTGCAGTAAGGCCTTTTTGGTACCATTAAGATGATTGTAATCCAGAACTCACTCTAATAGCCCAAAATGCTCCCAGTGACAAAACTTCTCTAGGGAAAGGAGTTAGAAACATGAGCAGGCAACATATAATGGAGATTTTGTAAAATTGTAATTACGTTATACCAATCAGTGGTGGCATACAAATACAACAAAGGCACTTTTCTAGCACTTTTGTTGTTTCTTTATTTGTGTAGTTTAATCACAGCTTTAATGAGCTTTGTGTCCCTTTTTTTTCTTGGTATATTCAAATATAGAGTTCCACATGCTAAAATAAACAATATATTACACTTCATGTGAGTAAAATCACTGCGCTGCTCCCATTAGCGAAGGTCTGTGCAAGGGTCACCTCGTCTTCCTCCAAGCGCGGTCAGGATATTCTGAAATAAACATTAGCCACAGGGGGAGGCTTTCAAAACCTTATCTTGAAGGTGATCTTACTTCAGCAACCCTAGTGCGAGCTCAAGGAAAATCCTAATCAGGCTGGCAAAAATCCTTTCATGCAGACACGAAGCGGCCCAGGGGAGAGGTTCAGATACGCAGTGAGGAGGAGCCCACTGCTGCCCACAGCCTCCTTCCCCCAGGAGCAGGAAAGAGTCTTTTCCCTCTGGGTTTCAGTGTTCAATCTACTGAAAAGGAAGCGAGCAGCTCGGCTGGATTTTGTGGCCATTCTCCTTGCCTTGACACGGGGCAGCAGCGGGGGATTTTGGAGCTGTCCATCTTCTCGGGCATGCGGACATTTACGAGCATGTCCTTGCAGCAACGGGGCTACAAAGAACAGGATTTGTTCCTGTTTAAGAGAGAGTTATTGACACTACTCAACACGGAGCTGAAAAGGAATTTTCCCATAAAATGCATTTTTTTTTTTATTTTTTTTTTAACAAGCATCAGATCATTAAACCTTGAATGTATCTGTAGGAGAAGGTTGGTTTTGTGGTTTTGCTCCTATGAGCAAGCATTTTAAGGAAAAGCTCAAAGCCTGGTCATGTCCCATTTTAACACTTTCTAAATGAAATGCTTGGAGATTTTCAGCTTGCAATGACCTTTTTAATTTGAAAGGGCATTTAATTAGTAATTTAGTTTTTAAAATAGAAATATTTAAAACAGAAATAAAATATATTGATATTTTTAAAATAAAACTATATTATGGCCTAAAATTTGATTTGGCTAAGAGGGTTACAATGAATATCTGAAATTTTGAATATTTGTGCAAAGGATTCAAATGAGATGGAAAAGCTTAAAGATGACTTATGTATGTATGCAGATAGAAGAGAAAAGGAAAAAGAGATGCTGTTAACTTCATACAATCACAGATATGTGTGTCTGCTGAAATAGGATATATCATCCTTAAGAAATACGTAAAAGAGACATTCGAAACTCTTTTTCCCTACTGATTTTATAAGTGCTGCATCCATCACTCATGAGCTCCCTTTTCATTAGGAATAGCGTGCATTTTAATACTAAAAATTCCTTTATCAAATTCTAATTATACACCTCCTTTTAATCCCTTTAGATTATTTACATTACATATTTTCTTTTTAATTTTTAAATTAAATATTTGCATGAGGAAGCGAACCCTGGAACACTCTGATTTTTCATACTAACAACCTTTTTTTCACTCCATTTGGATCTGTGACCTATGAGTGGGCTACAGCAAGTTTTCGAGCAGATAGCTGCTTTTCTAACATGTCACCAGCATATGCACATGTCAATCCAGGATACACAGGAAATAGGCTAACATCATAATTTTAATGAGGCGTTCCTGCAATTTTCAGTTTCCATATTAACAGTGGAGAAAAAAAAAAAGACTCCTTGAGAATGTTGTGGCCAGGAGAATGACGAATACTGACAGTGCACACAGACTTGGCTCCCACGTAGTCTCTGCTGCACTCTGGCTCTCTTGCTCACATGGCTCACGCCAGGCAGAGTGGGCTGGAGGCTGGTGCCTGGTACCGAGAGGGAAGAGCAGATGGAAGGGGCAGGGGTGAAAGTCTCCTAATGTGGTCTGCTGAGCGGGAGCCTCTGCCATGTAGCAGAGGAGATTTTCAAAGCAGATGGTCAACCAAGAACGACTTGCTTCCCCAGCAAGGTTGCTACCCTCGGTGCCAAAGGCAAACGCTGGCTGTGGTAGCCGCTCCGTCTGCGAGCCCTCCTGAGTCTGCTCTGCCGTTCCTCGCCCCTACTGCATGTGCGCTTCTCATCCACACGTACTTCTCATACTCACAAGGTACTCTCAAAATATCTGTGTCTCACCAGGCTGCAGTACAAGGGTGATCTTGCCTTCTTCAGCCACCATTGGGTACCAAAGCGTTGTTAAAACAATGTTGGTCAAACAGCAATAAAGATGTCTCTGTCAGCTGTAGATGTGGGAGAACTGCACTTCAAAGCACATCTTGAGAAAAGCAAAGGCCTGCTACTCCAAATACTTTTATGATTACATTTTCGAAGTGGATTTTTTCCCCCCCAAAAATGGAGCAATAACATAATGGACATCGACTTGAGCATATGAAAACTGAAAGCCGCTAGAAAGAAGTCCTGTTGCCTTCCATGACACACATGCCCAAAATGAAGATATATAAGTGTAAACAGAGGCAGTCCACCTGACAGCTCATTTTACATCATGCTGTACAGGTTATGCATGACTGAGAAACACTCTCGGTGACCTTTATGCTGCTTTCCACATATAACAACATCGTTTTAGCTGCTCACAGAAGGGGTAGAGTGTCAAGCTGATGCATTTATGCAAAAGTCAAGGTCCATCTGATGTTTTCATGCCTTTGTTTCTGGGTGGCCCTGATGTTTTTTAAGAGGACATTCCTGGGGGTCTGTCACCATACAAAATTATTGAAAGCCTATTGCACAAAAGCAAGGAATCTGCTGAAAGAGTCTCTGATATTTTCTCTAGCTCTTCCCTGAGTGGTCAGCTGCTCCCAGAGCTGTAATGAAGGTATTTATCTCCAGGTGTTGAATGGCCACTGAGAGCATACTATAAATTCTCTGGCTTGTATTAAAGCACATATGTATTGTCGGTTCATATTTATGTATTTCTTAATAGGGTGCATGTGTTTCATTACAGTGTGAAGTGTCATTTTTACGTATTAAGGAGGTGGAAGTGCAGCTAGCATGAAATGCAATCCCACAGACAAGCCAGGAGACGGGGTGGCTTCGTTTGGGGCCTGGGAGAGCCTCATGTGCAGGTGAGCTGCAACAAGGGGACAGGTGTCCCCGGCAAGGAAAAGGCATCACTGCTCCCCAGACCTGGCAGAGACCTCTGTAGAAGCCTGCAGAATCTTAATTTTCCCTCATTTTCCTGCATTTAAGGGATTAATTATATTTACAAAAAACCCCCAGCTTTTCCTTTCTCTCTCGTTTTCTGCAGAACATCATAGCTGCACTCAGTTTCTGGCTCACATTTTAAATGTGCTTTGGCAGCAAGAAAGGCCCCAGCTTCTTTAATTTATTACCTCTGTTTATGGAATATGGAGATTGGGCCAACTTTATTTCTTACACTGAGTGAATCAGTGCAAATGCAAACACTTTTGGACATTCACTGTATAAAATAAGCATATTTAGATGATCAAATAAGTGTTCCCATATGTACGTTGGCTGGTATTTCGTGCTGGTATAGCATTCTTGTTTTCCTTCTGTGGTGTCCTTTGTCTTTTTTCCTTCCCCTCTTGACTTTGTTGGTCAGTTACTCAGAAACAAAAAGAAATTGCTTGTACCTTAAAAGAAATATGGTCTATGCAGCATATGGCATTTATAGAGCTTCGGAAATTCTTCTGGGAGGCGTGCTTCAGATTAGCGGTCTTTTCTCCTTCGAGGATGGTTTTAATTTGTTAGCACTTTAGATCTGTAGTCTTGAGGTAGCTGCTTTTCCAGTCAATAAAATGGTTAGTGAAATGAGGGTAAAGTATTATAATTGTGTTCTTCAAATCAGATTTTTATGTGTTTTTTTTTTTTTTTTCCTCCTGCTATGTAAATCTGTCATTCCAAGAGGCCTTTTTCCTGTTTTCTTTTAATCTTCAGGCATGTGCCAAGAATGATGATTTTAACCATGAATTACCACAGTGACTCCCAGCCAAACTGCTGGGATGCTGCTACACTGGGGTGCAAAGAGAGCCAAGAGCAGCCCAGCTTTGACTCAAAAGTTGCCAACTGAAGTCTGCCACCGTGTCTACGTTGCTTGCCTCATTTGCTCACAGCAAATCCAGTGCTCAACAGAGCCAGGGTTGGAGTGGGAACATCCTGATGGCCCATGAGGGAGCTGGTGAGCATTTGGCTTCTACTTGGGCTTTTTTCTCCTCTAAGGCACTGATCTCATCCATGTGTACCTGTGCGGCGTGGGAGTGTGAACTGGGGCCAGCAAGGAGAGTTTTCCATTATTTCTCCTCCACCCATTTGGGTTCTCCAGGAATATAGATATGCCTTGAGGCATAGGTAGCTGCAGCTTGTGCCCATGTTTGCTCTTCAGTTTTCCCTTCTCCACTACACAAGTCTAGATCTTTCCATCTTTCCTCACACACTCACCTCTGTGAGTACTGCCTGGGACAGCATTCCTTAGCCCACTTAATATAGGATTTCTATCAGAATTTCCATCAATTTCCATTGGGAGACCAGCTTACACCGTCAGTTCATTTTCAGAGACACTATATTTGATATGTGGAACAAACCATAACAGTGAGACAGAAGACTGTAAGTCTGCAGATGACCAGATGTAAGTCTTTGGTTGACCAAAAGGGCCACTCAATGGCACTCAGGTCTGTCTGCCACAACAGAACTAATTTTTGTTTGTTTCTTTGGGATTATTTTGGTTATACAAAAGGTGAATTAATTCGTTTTTCTTTAAAAAATCTGCAAGTGGATCTGCTATTCGTATTTCACTTCTGTAAAGCATTCATGTAAATAAACCTGAAAATAATATTTTGCATCAGGCAGCAGTTTCCTGCAAAAAATGCCTTTTATTTCCTTGACCCAAGTCCTGCTGGAAATGATGGCAAAATATAAACTGCAGGAGGAACAACAGGGGAGGAAGATGCTACCCTGGTGCTATGGGTGTGAGGGAGGAGGACCGGCTGGACCTCCATGCCCTGGCCCAGTGATGGTGCTGCCGTCTCTACTGGCGCCTGCCCACAGGTAATCCGGAGCCGTTCTGGAGCTGGCACTCGCGGGTGCTTCAAGCTTCTGGGTCCGCTGAGAGAGGATGAATTGCAAGACAGCTAGTGCGCCATGCAAATAGAGTCAAAAGCAGCATGCTGGGGAAATTATAAACATTCCTTAGAACAAAGCAGCGAAAAAAAGCAAACACGAACAAACCCAAAGCTTTTTTTTTGTTAAAACCTCTACCAATTGCAAGTTCCTTATGAAAGTGAATTTATGACTTTGTCCAAGAAAAAAAAAAAAAACTTGTTTAAAGTTATATCAATTATTAGCTCTATTTTTTTTTTTAATGGAGACCAATGCAATTTAATAGTTCTGAATAACATGTAGGAAGTTTCTTTGTTACACTTGTTAGGAGCAGAATAAGCCTGGAATAAAGGAGTATGTTAACAACTAAGCATATCTCCCCCTTTGGAAGTAGTATTGGTCTATCATATCACTGAAAAATAATAAATCTTTGTAAAAGACAGCAGTTGCTTTCACAGTCCAGCAGCAAGCCCTGTCTGGTATTATTAGGAGGAAAAAAAAGTCAGTGTAATCTAAATTACACTGTTAAAACACCTACAGCCTCGCTCGTTTTCATATGCTCTCCAAATGTAAGCAGTCAGCCACAGAAAGGCCCTAGAAAGTCTTGTTCTGTGTGCATGCGTGTGTGTGAGAAAGAGCGAGAGAAGGTGAGCGTGGAGCTGGTGGTTTTAGTCTGACATCTTCAAGTAGAAAATGCAGCAAAGCCTAACTGGCACAGAAATAATTGAACTACAAAAATAAATGAATAAATATAATAGCAAGTTTTCACATATAAAAATTCCTCAAAAGTTTTCAGTTTTATTTACCAACCCCCCTCCACACCCACCAGAGCATATGGCCCTCTGTTTGTGCAAATCAGCAGTCTTTGCTTAAAGTGGATGTTTCTATTAACACTGTGACTAATTACTGAAAACAAACATGTGTAAGTATGATCTCCGCTAACTGCCTCTGTCAACCCATTTTTTCTTCTTGTTATTCATTCAAAGGGATTAGGATTGCTCACAAAAGTACAGTAGACCTCTATTTATCCTGTTAACTGGCATGAATAAACACAGCCCTTCAACCACAATTGACGTCACGCTCCAGGAAACGTTTTTTACATTAGTGAAAAAAATCATAAAAAGCAAAAAAGTTTTGACTTTAAAACACTGACTATAAAGAGCTTTAACATTGGACATAAAGGGATGGGTTTGGAATGGGTATTGAGGAAGAAGGAATACAACTATATATATTCCAGGCAGGAAATCAGATGGAGGGCAGACTTTTTACACTGAGGGTAACAGGCATGGTCTCAGTATGCAAGTCTGGACACACGCGCATGCAGAATGGGCATCCAGAGACACTTTTATGTCAGTCTTTCTTGTGGTTTTTCTCCCATCCAGGGATAAAAACACCATGAAGACTGAAAGCATGCTTTTGGTCTTTATAAGATACCAAGATGAAAAAACACAGGCAGATTTTTCTTGAGAATGTCCTTCGAAAGCCAGATTTAGCTGTTGCCCTGTGGACAGGAGTGGGACGCAGCAGTCTCCATGCAGTCTCCCATCTGCTTGCCTTCTCCAGCCTCCTTTGGAGTATGTGTGCTCCCTGCCACAGCAAGAACAGCAGAAAAGGCACCTTGGAGGTGCATTGCTCCACTGCACATCCTCTTCACAGACCTCAGTCCTGCGCTGGTTATGGCCCTAGAGAAGCTGTTGGGCTCTGAAGTGCCTCAGCCAGCAGTGAAATGTAAGAGCTCCATGTATCTGTTCTCATGCACACATTAAATGGCCCTAAGAGGAGCCAGGTCTGCGGGAGAGAGAAGTCGTCTACTGATTTACACAGTCGTGCTGCCTGCTTGGACAGCTTCGAGCTGTGGGATGGGGTCTCGATGTGCTTTAGTGTGAGCTGTACGTAATACAAAAACAAATGGCATGCTAGAAAATTGCACAAGTCTACATCTGCTGACTTCCCCAGCACACAGCGTGGTTGGGAGCCAATTCCCTGTCGTTTCTCATCTCCTGCACTTTCATGGGGGTGTTTCCTTTATAAAACAACTTGCCTTTGGGTTTAATGATTTCGAAGGAAACAGAACTCTGTCCCTGCGCTCTGGCGTTTAATTCCTCCCTTGTCGTTGGTGTCTGCCCCGCGCAGCCCGGGGACGCCGGCGTGCCCGGTGAACTGAGCGTGCACTCTGCGCACTTGTGGGCTCGTGCCCGTGCCTCCAAGCTGCCGCTTGATCGAGGCTGAACAACGCGGCCTCAGCCTTCAAAGCGAGCGTGTTTGCACTGCTCGCCCTATGGAGCCCATTTTGTTTTTACTGAGTGCCCCCAAGATGGGTGTCTTGCTGTTACAATAAATGCCTTTCGCACTGCGCTTTACCCTGGCACTCTCAGCAAGCTTTTGCAGAGGTGGGGAAATGCTGGTACCTCCACGATAGGAATGGAAAAATGGCAGCATGGAAGAATAGGGATTTTCTCAGACATGCAGTGCAAACCAGTGGCAAAAACAGACAGGAAAAAACCCACAGGTGTCCACAGGTGTCCCTTCACTGAGGCAAGGTAATCGTGCCCAGTTCAGGCCCACTGTAACACCTCTGCTTCCACATCAGCCATCCCTCTGCCTCAGCGCTTCCTCCTCCCACTCCCAAATGAAGCCTTTTGGTGACGGGGAATAGCAGGGAACAGGGAGGCAAGGATGCAGTAATGTCACCAGTTTGCTTTGCTGCAACAGGGAATGAAGCAACCAGTGGAAGATCTACTGTTTCTCCTCCATCATATTTGTCATTGCAGAGCTTTCAAGGCAATATGGACACTGACCTTGACCAGTGCAGCATTTTTTTTTTTCTCTTTTGGGTACTCTTAGGTGCATGTCTTTAAATGAGAAGTAGGGCAGTTTGTTCTGGGCTAATTGTTCCTACTATTTGCCCAATACAAGAGACAACATTCACAAGAGACAACATTCAGTATGGGTTGTGCTGCAGATGAATTAGCAAGATCTCCTGACTGGAATAACCAATGGACTACCCTAGAGGAGCTGCACAAAAAGAAACGTGGCCACAGCAAGGTGAACAAAGGACAAAGCAGGCATTTACTGCTCAAATCCTCTTCTGTCAACCCCTAAATGCCATCATTCTCAGAAGAAGTGGAGATAAGTGACTCAAATCATGGTTTCTTTTGAGCAGATATTTTCAAGTAACCTCTTCTCCAAAGATGCCAAAAAGCCTTGGTTTTGATGGATACTTCTCATAGGAATTCACAGGAGAGAAAAGCAGAGTTATTGAACACTTGCTCTACTTGCTCTTACCCTTAGCTTGTGCTGTTAACATGGGATCAGGACTAAACTACTGTTTAGATCAATACAGTGTCATGACTGAAAAGAATGAGCAGGAGTTTCTGGCAAAAGCCCACATCTAACATGGCCCATACCTGATCAAGTGACGGATGACAGTATGAGGTGGAAAAAGGAAAAAAAAATAAAAAGGAAAAATGGAAACCCATCCCCAGTGCAGATTCTTTCCAATCTTGGTATTTAGCAGTTTAAATGCTTGGTGTATGCTGACAAGATCCTCTATTTTTAGAAGAGTAGGCTTCAAAAACCAACTACTCTTTAGACAAGTTTCCTTTCTGGTATGAATGTCGTTTAATAGGATGGATTGACAACATTGGGAAGGATCTTTAGGGGAGTCAAGGAAGGTTCACTGTAAAAGTTGTGACAACTATTGGGACACAGACGAAGAAGAGTGATTTCAACGCATATATAAATGCTAGACTTGCTCAAGAAAAGCAGGTATAGAACCTCTAAAATTACATTTTTTTTTCAGTCCAGAGTACAGATTATACTGGCAAGTGCATCATTTCACCAGAAGGCAGCTAAGTGTCCTAAAAAGGGGCTTAGTTCAGCCCCAGATTTCTAATATACAGAACCAAACCAAACAGAACAAAGAGAACCATAGGTTTTCATGACACCTTTATTAATACCGCTGTGACTCCTCTTTACCTTGCACCACCTTCAAAAATGAACAAAAATGATCATCTCTGCCTAATGAGGTGAACAGAAGATGCTCATTATCAGTCACTCACTTGATTTTATCTAAGATTCTGCTACAATCTCAAACTCAAATTATC
>PTEX01000003.1:5955929-5988429 GCA_003342815.1 Eudromia elegans | reverse complement strand
CTACCTGCCCAGCAAAGTCAAGCCACTGGAACCTAAATGCCTTGGCTCCCTTGGCCTGAAATTGTACCCAGCATCTCCAGGCACCTGGAGGATTCTGGCCTTCAGAAACAGGGCAATTCCCTAGCTCCTTGCTACTTCTAGCAATGCAAACTCTGGCAAATGCAAAAATACACCTGCGAGTCCTGTCACTATGAGTAAGTCTCAGTGAAACCTCAGGCAGCTCCTCTGCCAGATTTATTAAAACCAATAATGGCACAAAAGCCCCTAAAAGCGGTGAGGGGATAACACAAGGAAAAGAGACAAAAACACAAACCACAGATAAGAGTCGCTATCCCAGGAAAATCTGGATTTTGAACATCTGAGTAATGCCATTTGACTCAGCAGCACTTCTGGCAGTGACTGTTAGGCTGGAGCCTAAACCCTTGGCAGGCTGGAAGCCACCCCGGGATGTGTGTGCTATTCGCTTCCCACACGCTGCCAGCTGGAGGCTGGAGCACAGCCAGTCTCGAAGCGATATTCCTAAGCCATGTTAAAAAAGAAACATCACAAACAAACAAAGACCTAAAGCCAAAGCAATATTTTAAGGACATATCAGGCATGTAATCGGAGTCAAGTGCCTTGCTTAGAAAATATCTGTGTGTGAGCGGCATCCTCTTTTTTGGTTGGTTTGTTTGCTTGGGATTCTTTTTGGCACAGGAACCTGCTGGCAGATGGGAGGATGGGAACTGTCCAGTGCTCAATTGCTCTTTGAGACTGAAATCAAACACACGCAGCACTCTCAGCTCCCACTGATGAAACACCCAGCCTAAACCAGGTAATTACAACTACATGTAAAAGAGAAAGTTTCTCTTTTTAAAAGAGAAAGTTTGCAAAATCATTCCCATCTTTACAAACGCTTTAAAAAAAGTGGAATTACCAACACACAAACCCAGATGTTTCTGGTAGTTAAATGTCAGGAATTCAGACTCCTTGTCTGGCATCACCTGCTTTTGATTCTGTATTCACTGTTGCAGGTTAATTTTGCTTAAACTCTGTCCAGTGTGGGAGAAGTAAATCCACACTTTGACCTTTGGAAATAGATAATCATCGTATGCTTAAACATGACTTTCACACACACACACACACAATGAAAAATACCTATAAGCAGTTCAGAACACTGTACATGAGCACACACAGACATTTACAGAAAGAGGACCTGGCAGGCTAACATTGGCATTCCAAAGAAACACCGTGTCTCATTCCACAGACCCCAAACAGGACACGGCGCAGCACAGCAGGATTCTCCTCCTTTGGCTCCACCACTACTACGTAGCAGTCCTCTCTTCCGTCCCAAAGCTCCACTTTGCCAGCTGGTCCTCACGCTGCGATCCGTAAATGGGGAAGGATCCTGCTCCAACGGTGCTTGAGCAGAATTTCCACCAACTGCCAGGACTGCTGGTTGTCAAGCCATTTGTTTCCAACTAATTCACCAGCCCAGGTCCTGGCCTCTATTCCACTTTAATCCCTACCCTGAAAACAAATACACACATACACACCCTCCCTACCCAGGTTATTCTGAAAAGGCCCTTTCCTCACACAGAGTAATGCTGCAGTCAACCAGCATCATCTGCTCAGGTACAGGAATCTCTCCCTTGTGCACTTCTGATTTATTCAGTGCTTGCACTGAAGTGCAAGCTGCAAACGCGCCACATTTATAAAGGGGATGTAGAAATTTTCTATTCAAATATTCTTTTAGCTATTACAGGCAAATTTTTGAACTCTTCAATTTGAATTTTAAGAGTATTGGTCCAACTTTCTTATTAAAATAAATATCAATTAATTATAACCTTATACATAAAATGAAAAGTCATAAACAAGCACATTATTTTAATGAAGTAACACGGTTTCAAAATGGTTCTTTAGATGGTTGCTCAATGTGCCCTACACTGTCTGGTACATGATTTTGTCCATGCACATATTATTTATAATTGAACAGGTCATTACAACTCTAAGTAATTGAGAGAATAAAAGCATATAAAATGCAAGAAATTCAACATAAATTTTATGGCTCACATTCACAAAGAGATTATTGCATTTACAAAGGACTACAGAGTGTGGAAACCATCACAAACAAGTACACGTGACACAGGGAACTTGCCCTGCAACAGCAGCTGGGTGTGACAGGCAGAAGCTACCTGTCCCACAGATGCCTGTCCAACAGGATGCTCCCCACTCTCACCATCTGCCTTACTAGTGAAAACCAGCACTAACTATCTGGCTTAAGCCCAGCGAGCTTTGCTGGGAGAGGCTTGCTGTTCTCATTGGGGCTGTCAGCTTTGGAGCCCATGTTGTGAAGAAGACACGGTCCAAGGTGTCAGCTAATGGACCAAGCTGTGCTTTTTCTCCCTGCTCAGGTATTCCCAGCTGATCCAGGCACTGCAGACAGGAGTCTGAGCTCAGTAGGGTATGGAGCATGCTCAAGATATAGCAAAGCTCTAGAGCTCAGTGTAAGTCCTAACTATCTAGTTTCGAGCCTGCAAAATGGATCACCCAGAGTGAACTGCATGGACAGCTGGGATAACACCAGGCCGACAATGTGCTACTGCAGACAAGGCAGCAATCACCACCCAAGGGCTTATAAGCAGGATATGGACTTTAAATACAGCGAATAAGATCCGAAAATAACACAAAAGAAGGCAGCAGGATAATCAGAGGCCAGAGAAGCACGAGCTGTTCAGAAAGTCAATGAACAAGGACTGTTTAACCTAAAAAGAGCACAGAATTGCCTGAGAGATGACAAAGCGGCATCCAAACATGTAAACAGTTACTGCAGTGAGACGGTCAATGATCATGTCCCTGGATTAACAGGAGAAGTAATGGGATCAGACAACTCTAAGAAAAACTGGAAATAGATATTAGGAAAATACTTTCCACAGATGCTTTCCACAGAGGAGGAACTCTAGGAAAAGTCCTAGAGTTGCTGCAGGATCTCCATCACTAAAATACAAGTACAGCAAATATAGGGATGATATGGAGAGCTGACCATGCATAGGGAAAATGAAGCTGCTGATTTCCTGAAGCTTTTCCTGGTCTATTTTCTCTATCTTTAAGCAGTGACCTACTGCACTGCACTTCCAGTTGGTGCTTTGTACAGAGTTCCAGATGTAGCTAAAACTATGAGGAAGACTGGATTACAATTTAACTCTGCATTGATTTTCCTGTGAAACAGTGAGGTTATGCAAAAGGCCAGATTCTTAGACTACATAATTCAATTTAACCTCACTACCTTGAAAACACATTAATTCAATGCAATTGGACTAAATTACACCATATGGGAATCTTGCTCAGAATCTATGCCACTGATTGTATTTCATCCTCCTCTTTAAACTGACAAGGAACATCAGTCTTAGGTCAGAGTCTTATCTTGGGTCAGAGTCTTATCTTAGGTCTGAGTCTTAATTCTCCTCTACTTAAATTTCGATCTTCAAATGACAAGACTCAGAAACTTCTGTTTGCCCTTATAAAAAACAAAAAAAAAAATCAAAAAAATGGTCTCTATTTCTGTGGTTTCTTCTGCAAGGACACCTATTTGTTAATAGTTTTGTACACCTTCTGCCTCTACAGTATTAAATCCTGTTTGAGTATTTGCGTTCCTGACATCTTTGGTTGAGACTCGGGGAGAGATGACTTAAAGAAGAAAGCAGAAGAATAAAATAACTTGCAACTGTTGAAGACATGATGAACTCTAAAATGTGGAAATACATATCAAACACTGCAATGTCACCTTTGAAGATTTCTGAATTTTCCCAGCTTAGTAAGAAAAGAAGCACAGTTGTGAACCCAGATTTTTCCAGGATCTATATGTAACATGCACAGCATTGAAAACTCTCACTGCCAGCCAACAGAGAATGAACATTTAAAGATCACTGAAATCACAGTGCCATTAATGAGCTCCTACTGCATGAACACTAGTTCAATAAAACAGCAAAGGATTTTTTGAAAATTCTAGCAAAGGCTCATCAGAAGGCAAAACACATCAGGACTCTGGAAATTCCCACACTGTGTCTAAATGCAGCACTCTATACAAAGATACCCAAACCTTTAGATGTTTCTGATAAAGTCATAACAATCACTGAACACTCAAGGCTTATCCAAGACAGTGTTTACTGTGTGAAGCCTATCTGTGTTCATACAAGTTAGCATGAGAGAAGCTACATCCTGAAAACAGGAGTGCCAAGAAGCACAGGGAAGAGATGTTCAAGCTGCCTAGGCAGGTTTAGTAACCTGGGGCACTGCCAATGGGAAGCAAACAACCCTTTATTGCATCTGATTCTGCACTGAACGGATGACTCCAGTGCGTCTTTATCACCCACCGCTGCACAGTGTGACATGCTACATTCCTATGAACGCCCAACAAAAAATTAACGTTAGGTGACCTATGTATTAGATTTAATTCTAGCCTAAAAACTAGGCTTGCCTGCATCCCAGCATCTGAAGCGGAGAGTCAGGTTTGCTGGCACAGTCCTGGTCTCAGTGGATCAGTCAGCATAGATTGAACCCAGCTGTCTTCAAAATGTCAGGTAAGTGTGATATTCACAGACAACATAAACTGCTGCTATATAAACAAGCCTCAACATTACACATCTCCTAAAAGCAGTGTTGGACCAGCTACATACTTGTTTTATCTGAGCAGATGTCAGCATCTGCTTTAAGCAGAGAGAACTAAACTATCTGTGTTCCTTCCCCAGCTATCGCCCTAGTGAGAGGGGAGGAAGAACACTGAGTGTCAGATTTTTCAGTGGCATTTTATACCAGAGCAGAAAGACAGATGTTTCAATCTGGGCAGCCAGTCTCCTTGCTAAGCTGTTCACCCTTACTATTAAAATTGATTTGCACAACAGTACATTGCAGCCAAAGAAAGCAAGGCAGTCATTAAAGAGTAGGCTGCTCGCACATGTCTCTGCGCTTTGCCAAGTCAACTGCTGATGAATGGGTCATCTTTTGTCAAGCAACTGTAAGGAATCGGTAAAGAAATAATTTGTGGTTCTGGAAGAGCCTTGCTGACAGAGACCTTCTCTCGTCCTCTTATTTTCCAACAGAAGTCTGCTCTATTCACTGGGCTTCAATCAAGCTCTCAAATAACAACAGAAAATTAGGAGAATGTCCTGGTCTATCTCAAAGACGTATGCTGACAAACTAAAGAAATCTTTAGAAAGTACATGTATAGACACTGAAGCAGTGGCATTTCCAATTAAATCAGACAGAACAATTCAAATATAAGCAAAGAACAGTAATTCAACAAGGAGCCAGGTCGGAGTCAGAAATGAAAAGTGCACTATGACATGTGGTGAGTCTCAAAATACCACAGACGCCTTCTTAAAACACAAGATATTTCCCAGCATCACACCTCTCCTCTTAGTCCTCTCAGTGTCCTCAACTCCTCTTCTTTTGCTCTCCTCACCTCAACATGTCCAATTTTATTCTGATCTATATTTGCACAAAAATAACTCAAAGAAGCCTCAGGTAGGTCAAGGGTTCCATTTTGCTCAATAACAGCTGTAAGAGAGAAACCTTTCCAACAGACAGGGAATGGTCATATCAGATGAAATTTATATCTGATATTTTAGATATCTGGTGCCAAATTCCCTTCACCATTCACAGTTTACAAAGCCAGGAGAACAAATGACACCTGTGGGAGAAACATCCTCTCCCAGGAAGTGCATGCAGATTATATAGCAGCCTATACTGATCTCTCTCGCAGGCCTTGGCATGACGTCCGTCCAAGGATAAGACACGAGGAGCGACACTTAGCTCTAAGCTTGCAACATTGCAGGGGCTGCTACTACAACATCCTCCTTGTCTTTAAAACTGTATTCTAGTGCTGGAAAGATTATTTCAGTGCCTCTAGGACACAGGAAACTGTATTGCTGGAGCAGCTATAACATCTGGAAGGGTAATGCTGAAAGCTCAAAAACAGAGAAGTTACGGGGTGCTTACAGTCTAGATAAATGAGGCTGGATATGCACGAGGAGACCAAAAGATAATGAACACCGAAGCAAACACCAGGATTTACTCCTCAACCCATTCAACAGAAAGTGTCATTTCAAAATAAATATTTTTCAAACACTGGCAGGCTAATCTCTTGCTCTTCCAGAAGAAGGGAAAGGCTGGTCCATTTTTTACAAAAACTACCTGAAAAAAGACAGCCCAAGTTAACGGATAATTTTGGGAAGCATTGCCCTAAATGGTTGGAATTTGGCTTAATTATAAGCAGAAGAGAAACTAATGATACAAAGTTAGAGACATCTTTAACTATCAAACTTAGATTGAAAGCTGCATTTTCCACACCGCTGCCACACTGCTATGACACTCATGACCACGGTGTTCAAACTGCAGGACCAGATCACTGTAATTCACTTTAAATAGGTCTCAGACACTCCGTTTGGTCTGGATCCAGGAGGCTTGCATCTTCCCTGGGGATGAACAGGACAGAGAACGTCAGTGACCTTATGAGCCACATTTCATTAGAATTAAATTAAAGGCATCATTTGCCTTTCTTTAAAGTTCTATTTCCAAGAAGTGAGCAACCTCGTAAGCAATTCTTCTGAAGATGAAATAAAGATGTCTGTTGTTACACAGCCTTCTCCACAAACATTGCTGTGCAGGAGTGAATTACAGCACATGCACTCGCGCTCATTCCTTTGGATGCACATTTGTTTGTGGAAGAATGGGCTGTATGTATTGGCAGTGAGTACTTATCTGTCCTGCCTACACTGTACCAGTTCACTAAACAGATTTAATTTGCAGTTTCCTCCTAGGCACTTGTGTTGGGAATTTTGGTTTTAATAAAAGGAATCTCTTGTATATAGACACGCACAAAAAATGACTGCTCTTTAATGACACTAAGTCAGACAAATGCACTTTCTATGAACATACAATACGAAAAATGTCCTTGAACATCTCAGATACAAAATGCCAATAAATTGAATTTATGTCTCATTTAATCTGCAATGGAACAGTTAGTATTTAAAGGGTACATACACTTCCCTTGGTCCCTTTCTTCCTGAGAAACTTTCAGATGCTGAAAATCAATTCCTTTTGTCTCCTTGTTATTCATCTGCTACACATTAAGGAGAAACTCTGGGCATTCAGTGATCCCACAATGGTCTTTCATCTCCAGAGAAGCCTGGTGTGAATTAAAGTCTTACGCTCCCTCACATTACGGATGCATCCTGCAGCATGCCACTGACTCCGCGGCTCACGACTTCTGCCAGCTTTTTCAGCATGATGCAGACAGACAATCTGAATCTTTCAACTGCAGTCACTCTTCTGCAACGCTGCCATTTGGTGCTTTCACAAACATGCATCTACCCAGACCACACATCCATTCTATCTCCGACCTGCTCCACTATAGAACTTAAGATTTAATTTTACCATATTCAACACCTTAATACAAGAGCAATAAACAGTTTATAAAGCCAATGTTCTAACAATTCAGAGGCCTTGAGAAATTAAGACTCTATACAAGACATTTAAAGATAGTATGTAGTTAATAGGACTTTTTGTCATGTCATGTTTCAGCACTGGTAAAACACACAGTGCTCTTTCAATCCCAGCTCCTGATAATTCATGCTACTGTTTATCCCATACCACACGAGTTCAAGGCTTCCACTTCCAGGTTTGAAAATAAATTTGAGCTTAAGATACATATTCCTAGTCTATTCTTTTTAGCTCTTTCAGTCCACTCTTCTTTCTTCCAAACGCTGCTTGCCCACTGCTGAACAATATTCCTGGCATCCAAAGTAACACATTCCAAGCAAGGCACCTACACCTCCTGTCCCTCATGGGCCTACATGCAACGCGTTCTTCAGGCGAGCTTCTAGCTACCTTGCTCTATAATCTATTAGTCTCTTTCTTTACATTAGATTTCACCGTGAAATATTTTCTAACAACCAACCTTGTTACCTATTTAACTTTCATAATTAAAGAGCTTTAAAACAATGATAATAAAAATCTAAGCTTCAACAGAGGTATGTAGGCCTGCATTATATATGTGTTGGATGTAGCCCTGAACATCAACTAAAAGGGACTCTGCAGCTCAAGTTCCCCAGCACTTTTGGGCTCAGCTAGCCCACGGCACACGGCATGACGCCCTCACCTCACTGGAATCTTCCTGCTGGTTGATAACCGCTAGCGCGTCCTCCGCAGCCTGGCGCTTGGCTTCGGCAACCGTGCGCTCCATCTTGGCCCTCTCCGAAGTGATCATGTCGTGCGCTTTCCGCTCGGCCTCCGACACGGCCTTCTGCAGCTCCGCCATCGCCTGCCGCTTGACCTCGTTGACCGCTTCCTCTGCAAGCGAGAAACCGGGAGAAGCCTTCGTCAGCACAGCACGTTGGGTGCAGGGCTACGCAGCAACAACACGGGGAAGCCACGGTGCTCCACCACGGTGTGCGCCTTGCTCTTCAGAAGAGGGACAAAGATGGGCTCGTTCCTCAAAACCACCCGGACACTTCCCTATAGCGGGAGGTTCTCGGAGGTGCACAGTGCTCATGGTGGAGAGCAGGGCTTTGAGTCACGGCTGCTATCTGCCGGCAACAAGGCGTTTCTGATCTCTGCTTTATACTTCCGTGGCTTTTTGGAAGAGTTTACTTGCAAATTTGGTTTTGTAGAGCACCAGATTAACGAATATGTTTTGCAAGAATTCGTATTATTTCGGACTTTTTCATATTTGTATGTTTAAACTCTGGAAATGTAGAGCAAATTTAGAGTCGTTAACCAATTATTGTGTATGTAATGAAAGACTTGAGGATTTATCAAAAAAAATCACTGCTATAATTTTAGGATCCAGAATTAGAATTTATTCATGAATATTGTTTTGACCTATCAATCTCCACTTGAGACCAGCATTTATGTTGTGAAGAAGCTACATCCTGACTCAGCACAGCAAAGCCAAGAAGGCTTAAGCACGCAATTAAAATTGAATATGAGTGTAGATGCTTTGTTAAATTTAAACCTTTTCATATCTGTAAAACAACTAAGCCAATATACACACCTTCTTCTGTATATACCAGTGCCTTATCTTTTATTTCAGGATACAGGAATTGTCACAAATCAGTTATTTGAGTTTTGATGCAAGAAGAAAGCAAAGATTTTACTAATGAACAGTCTTTTAATTGACAACTAAAACAAGTAATTTCTTTTTTTTTTAATTAACTGCTCTAATTAACAAGGAAACCATCCTCCCCCTGAATTAGTTTATCTAATTTTCATCTTTATTCAAAGCAAAATGACAATGATTAATTGAAAATTTAATAAGCAGTAATTATTAACTTGGCAAACCTAGTACCAATTAACACTCTATTAAAACTAATTATGACATGTTTCATTCAAGTGTTTGCACTTAATTGTTTCACCCACTTAAAAACCACCTTAATTAAATGTTCTGTTTAATTAAAAGCATAGATTTCTAATAAAAATGTTTTACTGTAGATTAAAATGCAAGTATTACAACTATGTTACGTGTTTGAAATTTAGGCTGCATTACATGCATTTGTGTGCATGTGTATGCATGGGCATACACATGACTGCACACACAGATACCAAGTCAATAACTGTCTTAATGCTTTAATTTCTCAGTTCTCTGCATTTCTTATTAAAAAATAACCGTTTTCATTCTAAATTATCACTGCATGATACTAAATAAGAATTGCAAGCAAGATCCTAATTTTAATCTATGAACTCAGATTAAATTAAGAAGACAACACTGTTCCGTTACTCTGCATGTGTGTGTTAATGCATATGTGTGACACACATGTATTTCAAGTTTTCAAGAAGGGAAAAATTTAGAGATTAAACTTATGCCTTTATTTTTATGAGTCTGAAACTATGCCTTATATTACCCTACCGTAAATGTTGTTAAGGGGAAAGTCTCGGGAGAGGAAAAAATCATACCCTTCAACCATACAGCCTGGGCTTAATTTACTTTGAATATTCAAGGTGAATTAAAATTCTATCTAAGTGGCAATCCAGGACAATAATTTTTGCTTACGATCAAAGCTGCAGCTAGACTAATTGTATATGCAAATCAGGCAATTTATATTTAAATTATGCATTCCTATTCTAGTCCCACAGGCACACAGAGATCGGCAAAGGGAATTGCTAGGACATTTGCAAGGTGCTTGAATATTTATTACCAACTGCAAACATTCACTGATCGGAGCAAAGAAATATACACAGGCAAACATACAGATGCAATTTTATTATCATTTTCATAAAAATGATGCAACTTAAATACAGACCCTTTGTGTGTATGAACTGCAGTTATTAACAAAATGGTTTTCTTTGAGAAAATCTGTATTCTTGCTGATATTTGCAATGAATAAAATGATCTTTAAATGGTATGATGCACCTTCATTACATTATATAAGATTAGTCTTTTGTGGAGATGTTTGCAGTTGTTAGAATTGCCAATGTAAACTATTATTTTAAAAACAAAGAAGAATAACACAACGTTTTCCAGAGACTTCTACTAATTTTTAGAGATTTTTCAATTCTACATAATCTACTTCTTTCCAACCAAATTCAGACATTGCAGGTTATATTCTAAGTTCTGCATTGCCTAAGTTTGGTGCAAAGCTTCTGAAAGAGTGAAGGTGTTAAAAGCACTAACAAAGCCACATGCTGAGGAAAAATGAAAGTTATTCTTTAATTAGCATAAACTATGGATTATACTTGAGCATTTCCATTATATCTGAAAGCAGCATTTGTGTAGTCATGTGCTAAATGCAAAAAGAGAGTTCAAACATATTCTGTTTTCTTTTTTCTCATAATGCAACATCATTATTTCAGCACCATAGGAACTCTTGACATTCAACTTACTAAAAACAGACAAAAGGACCTTTTACTTATTTTCTTCACGTTTTCTTTAAAAATATGCTTCTGGTGTCTACATATATTTTATAGACATTAAAATCCAGACTTTGCCATTTCAAATAAAATTAAAAAAAAAAAAACAGGCAAGACCAAGAACGATACTGGCATAGAATACGGCTTCTTTTCCAGAAGGAGGAAGAGCGATTGGATTCAAACAACGGAAAACACGAAGCGAGAAGCTTTAAAACAAAATGTGATGCATATCACACACATCCTCTATTTTCCGCTAATGCGATTCACTCTTGGCATAAATTCGCTTTGTCAACGTGTCTTTTCAGGAATGCAACTGAAATCTTCTTCCACTTTGACTAGACTGACGCCTCAGAGAGGTCTCAGTCAGGAGGCTGTTGTGTGCGACAGCTGGTAGGAACAGGGGTTACTTGCTGCAACTGGGGGTCTTCGGGGCTGACTTGGTGCAGACACCAGCTATGGGGCAGTGCTGCATGGAGCCTGGCGTGCCAGGTCAGCAGGGTGCTCCCCAGCACCTCCCTCGCATCCTGGGATGTGAGCCCATGGGTTGCAGGAGTTAGCAGAGCCTCAGTCCCAGACTGCGTGGTCCTTTCCTCAGGATGCTCTGGGACGTGTATGGCTTCATGCTCTTTGTGACACTGGTGACTTTCTGCTCATTTACAAACTGATGTGGGTTTACATGGCTTTAGTCTACAGCACGCCCCATCCAATGTCCTTGCTCCAGCAACCATGAAAACATGTGCTTCACGTTGTATACTCCGTTTGAATCTGGGAATCTCCAGAAGTTCAACGTGCATCACATGTTCACATGATTTTCTGATTTCGAGGCTGCATGTTAACTGTTTGTATGCCAAGCTGCCTCAGTTCAGCGGATTCAGCTTCTCAGTCGGACTTTTGGGCTTGATTCCTATGTCTGCACATTGCTCTTTACTGACTTGAGACCCCGAGGTATCCGTGCAGAGCGAGCAGAGACGGTGCAGGACTTGTCAGAGATTTGCTGCCTTCCTGGAGGGCAGTTACAGGCAGGCAGGACAGCACAGACCATCTCAAACGGCAGCAGGCACAGGTACAGAACGGAACTGCACCTTTATTGCCTTCATCAGCAGTTTGCAGATAACATCATCTTCCTTAAAACACAGGCCAATAATTTATAAAAAGCAATATGTCTTCCAGTGTTTTACTTCTGTTATTAAAGATATGTCTCCTGTAAAAAATCACTTTTCAAATTCTTCAGGTCACAAATATCCTCAGTCAACACTGGGAACATGATTTAAACCCACACTAGCATGACAGTATGGACTAGAAATGAGACCAAAGAAAAAAAAACTGCTTCAAAAACTCCCAACTGTTCAAAAAGGTTCATAAAATAGCATGGCCCAGGCTCCTTTTCCATTTGTGGACAAAGTCTGAATGTACATCCAATTTCATAATTCAGGTCCATAGCTTTGGTCAAATTGTATTCCTCGCTTATGAATTAACAGTTTTCCTTCCACTGTACAGGACCATTGAATTGTATATCACCTGTTAAGTGATATTAAAACCTAGATATTGCAAGAAAAAATAGGATTCTGAAACTCCACTAAAAAATGGTGCTTTTAGTGAGTTATCCTAGTAGTAGATAAATTTTGTTATTTTTCATTTAAAAAGTTAACTAACTATGGGAAACTAGAACTAAAAAATGCATTTGGGCATATGAATGCATTGCATTATAAAAGCTGCATTTTCCTTGGAAAAAAAAAACCTTTTGATTAAATTAGTTTGTTATTTACTATGTAAAGTGCAACAATTCCAGAAATAGTAGTTTTTCATTTTGACAAATACAGACTTCAAAGGATGAACTCACCTTAGCCAAGCAACAAAACTTGGTGTCTTCTGCAAGAATACACCAGCATAACATTTATACATGGGTGCTCTGTATTTAATATGCCAAATAGCAGCAGCTACTGGTGTTTAGATCAGAAAGTACCAAAACTGCTGCATAATTGCCATTTAATCAAAAGCTAACTTGTGTCCCCTTGGAAAATAAGGTAGCCACTATATTAGCATCAAATGGGCAAAACTTAATAGGTTTATGAGCACAGACTTCACTGCTGGCTGACAGGCACAAAAATCTTTTAATAATTAAGGTTTTTTACATTACAGATATGAACTTTTTTCACTCAGGGGTATTTTCTTCTCCTTTGGGATTAACTAGGTCAGAATCATAGAGCTTTTAAAATACCCACACAGAAACTCCTTTTTTTTTTTTTTTTCCCCTTAAATTGCTAACAGACTAAAAACTTTAGCATATCACATTACGGCCTGAAAACCTTATAACCCCTGAAAATAGGGGCACTTAATGGAAATACTGATCGCCCCTTAACAATGGCAGCAGATGCTTCTATTATAAAGATTATTTCGGGTTGTGATCAGTTCTGGTTCAGGATGGCTAAACGCGAGTTCCTCTTGGTACGAGGAGGCTCTTTCTCCTTATGCCTCCCGCCAGCGCATGCACAACTGCACCCAGCTGGCAGCACAGAGAGCTCGTGTTTTTAAGCAGTCCTTACCAGCTTTCTTCCAGATCTCCTCTGGCACGTATCCAGAAGCAGGCCTGTGAAGGAATTCCCGATGTGACTCTGCAGGAGGAGGGGATGGAGAGGGAAAAACAGAGAGCACCGTAAGCGACGCTTGGTAGTTCAACAAGGCGCACAGAAATAGCCTTCCCCTTTGCTTATTACTCGCACAAAGTGCCGATTGCTCGCACAAAACCATGGGAATGTTTGCCTTGAAATGGACTCTGTGGCTGTAGCTCATGGATGTCATGTTGCCCAGGTCAATGTTGAGGGCTCAGATGGCTCATCTCAAGCCAGACGGGGCAAGTTTGCTTTAGTTTGGTTTTACAGTGTTTAAATCCCACTCTAAATGGCAGGTTTCATGCTTTTAAGGCTGGCTTTGTGAGCTCAGCTGAGGGCAGGGCAGTCTTCATCCTTCATAGTGATGTTTAGGAACAGTAAAGAAGACAGTCCCCATTCGGCACTTTTGGTGTGGGGAAACAGGATCATAGAATCATAGAATCATAGAATGGTTAAGGTTGGAAGGGACCTCTAGAGGTCATCTAGTCCAACCCCCCTGCACACGCAGGGTCTCCTAGAGCATGTGGCACAGGGTGGTGTCCAGGCGGGTTTGGAAGATCCAGGGCTCTGTCACCCTCACTGTTAAGAAATTCCTTTGCAAATTCCTGTGGAACTTTTGGTGCGTCAATTTGTGGCCATTTCCTCTAGTTCTATCACTGGCCACCACTGAGAAGAGGCTGGCACCATCCTCCTCACTCTCCCTCTTGAGGATGGTGTCATTCATCAGACTGAGGGCAGATAAAAGCCATTCCAGGCATTAGAGGAGGAAAAGAAAGGGGTTTTCCTGTGTGTTCACAACTACGCTGTCCTACACAGAGCCCAGTTGGCAACAGGAGCTGCAGGGTTGTCAGAAACCCAACCTTTAACTTCAGCTCAGCCAGCTCTTAAATGCGTATTCCAAGAAACCTTTACAAGAGATGAAGTCCATAACTCACTCATATATTTAAAGCACATTTTGATAGGGATGGTTTCCCACCTCCCCTTTTTTAATGGCTTTACCCTCTGGACCCAAGCCTAAGAACACTGAAATGAGCAAAATCCTTCATACTGACTCCAGACACCAGATCAGACTACACAGAATAAAATTCACATTGGCTTTAAATTCAGCATGCAGACTCCCAGCGAATGAAAACCTGCTCTTTTCAAATAAATTTTCAAATAAGAATTTTAAATTGTTCAACTAATTTTCTAAGTATTCCTTTGACTTTCTAAGTATTCAACTTTCTAAATGTTTAACTATTTTTCTAAATAAGAGAAATTCAAAGCTTGAAAGTGACTACACTGCCATGGTTATTACTGCCTCTGCAGCCGAAGCCAGTTGTCAATATTAAATTACTTGGTTTACTACCAGAATACAGATAGGCTCACAGTTTATATCGTTCCAGAAATTTTGCCAGAAGTTAAACATCCTCTTTGATGTCTGAATTTGAAGCAAACACAATTCTTCTAATATGCATTTTTTACTAAAAAAATACTCATTTTTATATTAAAGTATAACTTGATCAAAACATGCTGATTGGAAGAGAAAAGGCTTGTTAGGTTTTACAGATTGTTTTTTAAACAACTATGCATATACATGCAGTGCTGTTTATACACAGTAGGCTACAGAAACTCCAAGAATAAAAGAAATTTAATATTGTGGGTACAGTGTTTGTAATGTTCAGCTTGCTTAAGCCGTCTGTGGTTAACAAAGGTGGAAATGCCAGATGTAGTTTTAGCTACTCAGAGCGGGGAATCCCTGCGTACTCTCCACAGATAATTCACAATTTCTAGCACATGTATTTGGAGCCACTGCCTGGCTGGGCTGGACCTTCCCATGTGACAGGCAGCTGAGTGGATTTCCCCAGCTCTTGGGCTTATCACTAAAGTGCGGGTTGAAAATAGGGTGTATTTCTACAGGAAGAATTTCCCACCTCCCTGGCCTAACGTGGTGCGTTTGTGTGCATGTGTGAGTGTGCATTAGGTTCTGCAAAACAACTCACTATTTATACTGCTACGAAACAACGTGCCAGAGGACTTCAGACCTCCTGGCACCATGGACATTCTCAGAGGCAGTTGGCTTGTTTGAGTTTGGAAACGACAGATATTATTGCGTATCCCTGGGAACTTTTAAGAATTATGGGAACAGTTACAGTTCAACAGGGGGAGAGCAGAAAACATTTAAAAGTTCAGGGAAACTTAAGGTGATGCACTAAAACATACTTGTTTGCTTTTCCTGAGTAGTTACAACACACGGTCAGACTCAAAATGTGACACTGTAAGAGTTTTGTTGTATCTTGTCTCATATTTTCTGTTAGACTCTTCTACGTGTTATTTAAGGTAGGACTTACTACAAGGGGATCACAATTCTGATTTAAGCCCTCTACCATCATCTACCATGATACTCAAAAATAAAATAAAGAGATGTGGAGCTGATTTTTGGTACACATGACTTTCCAAAAATGGAATTCAATGACATAAATGACCAGATTGCCAGTTAATTGTTGAAATTTCCAAAACATAAACATCAATCAAGTTCTTATTCCAACCACAAATTATTTACATGAGGAATGAGATCCTCTGCAATAAGAATTAAATCCAAACTTTTGAGATACTTTCCCATAGTCTGGAATAGAACACACACACAAGAAAAAAAGAAGACAAGAAGCACTTATGAAGATAATAAAAACCATATTTTCCAAGCAAGACAAATATTATTAGCATGGCTATTGTTTAGTCAGTGATGATGAGATCACAGAACCAAAGAGCAATCTCCTTTAGGGGACAAAACTACAGGACATGACCAGAGGATTTAACTTTTATGCTAAGGTATGTTTCAGATTAAGAACCACTGAAGTTTCTCACTCAGAATAAAACTCAAAACTTCAGTCACTGAATTTCAGCAAAGTCACTAAAACATTAAATGTAAAACCAAATGAAAAAGAGCCATAATGAGGAATAATGCATTCTACTAAATGCATGACTGCAGCACCCGGAAGTTAAAGGAAATGCTGCCTGAAAGCAGAGAGGATGAAATCAGAGAAAATTAGCAATAACCCGAAGCGAGGAGGCAGCTGACATACAAAGGGATAATGGAAGAGGTTTTACATGTCAGATACAATACAAAAGTTTGCTAATGGTTAAAATACAACACAGTTATTAGGCAGAAGAAGAGCAATAGGACGCACAATGGTGAATTTACTTGAAATTCATCACACGGCATGAGAAGAGTGCTAGCTGGTAATCAGCTTAGTTCATATCAGACTACACAAAATAGTACATCAAGGAGAGGGAAAAGCATATATACATCAGAATAATCAAAACTTGCCTATAAAAAGCCTAATGGAAGCAATTTTTAAATGTAAAGATTTTTTGTAATGTTCTATCTATCTTGCAGGAAGAAAGTCCCTGGAAATGCACATATGAATAAAGTTCAGAAAAAGATACTACAGAACTGATCTCAGTTCTCTCACATGCTGCTAAAGAACAGGGGGCAATATTTTACTATTTTACAAAATAGTATAATAGAAAATAATATTTTTATTCCATCCTAGATATTTTTAATGAGAAAATATCCACAGGTATATCCTATTGTCACAACGTGGTGCAAAATTCCATAAAGTCCCTGCTGTATTAATTTCAAGTACGCAAACAAGCACAAGAATCATTGACAGTCAATCAATTATCTAAACTTCCAAGGTATAGCAGGCATAGATACCATGTACATCACTTAGTTCTTTTGATTTTAAGGTAAAGAGGAGGTGCTGCTAGTACTTAAAGAGGGAGATGTGAAGAGTTGTGGCAGCGGATTTAAATACAGATCTGGAAAGGGAAACTGAGACCAAAAGCTAGGACCAAAGGATACAAACTCTCCCTTGATAATAAGGAGAAAAAGCAACAACAAAACCAGAAAATAATAAAAAGACTTGAAGGAAAAGATCTGTTCAAAAATATCAAAAAGGGTAATCCATATTTGCAAAGAAGGAAGCCAAGATAGGCTGAAAATATAAAAGAATGAAGGTTTTGATTACTGGATAATGACATCCAAACCTATAATAAAAAACAGCAAGAAAAGTCGCTGAGCAGTTGATGTTTTGAGGACCTTTTCCTATTGATTGTATTTTTCAAAACCAAGACAGTGAACAAAATACCCTGTATGTCCATAATGAACATTGGAGCTTGCGCCTAATAAAAGCTACAATGAAGAAAATATCCCATTGAAAGAACTAGAGATGGTTTCATATATGAAAAAATATATGCTTTTGTATGTGTTTATATATTTTCCATATTTTTCATATGCAACTTTCATTTTACTCTATAATAAATGTCACATCATCGCAGGGACATGGGCAATAAATACAAAACTCATAAAAGCAACCATTATTAACTACCTTGCTTATGGTAGTTAGGCTCCGAAGTTCGCCACTCCAAAAACTTGGATATATGGATATAAATCTGAAGAAGTCTAACAGTGAATCAGCCTAACCAGCTAAATAGAGAGTGGGGAGAGGGGAAGGTGTGAGTTTCAATTACTTTTATGCACATCTTTGCCCTTCCCTCACCTGTAATATATTTTTATAGCTGTTCTGACACTCTTTGAAAACGCATGAAGCTATGGTCACAGCGCAGTCTGCCCTGGGCTCTTCAAAAGAGAAGAAAAGGAAAACCACGCAGGTGCCGTATTACCGAATCAGCTCCAACCAAGATCCAATTCCCAGTAACTGGGAATTTTTTTCTTTTATGCCATCCATGAGTTATTTTGGTAAGCACTACAATACCAAGTGTTGTATAAGGAATGCATAAAAGTTATCTTAGCCCTTAAGGAAATCAGAACTGAATACTGGAACACAAATACACGGTTGTGCAGCTGAATTAGTTCTACATAATTGCGTGCAATTCAGGATGCCACAATCTAGCCCGAACCTCCAGTGCAGCTAGTGGATTAAGAGCAAGATTTAACAGCATCACTGACCACGATTACAGGGGCTTTACATGCTGGAATTACAAGTAGTAAATGTTACTGGGTTATTCACAGCATTCCTGCTAGCCCATGGTGAGAATACCACACATAGCATGGCCCGGCTGATTATCTGCAAATGGCAAAGGGGAGATTTATATTTGCAGCATGTACAGACACGTCAGTGGGAACGTGCTGGCTACGGGAGAAAGTACTCGAGTGAGCAGCCTTTGGTAAAATATAGACTACTAGCTCTAATACATTTGTAACATTTACCAATGCATTAAGAAGTGGTTAACATATGTGTTTTTGACAAATTCCTATCTTTCTGAGACTTCTGGCTTCCTAGGGGAAAAACCTGCAGGCATTGGCATTCTTCAGCTGGAGATTTCAAACTCTATTTTGTAAGTTTTCCAGTCAGATAAATTCAACAGATACAAAATACCACCATCATTGCAGATATTCTGATCTGCGCTACTTATCTACCGACACAGCTGCACTCAGTAAGGTTATAGATCTTGTTTATAACCCACAATGCTGAAGAACCCTCATCTTTAATTTATCCGACTGCGTGTATTTCAATATACATTGTTTGGTATGTGTAATTATTCACTGCAAGGATGAAGTTTCAGTCTCGCAGTCTGTAGTACTAAAATTCTTCAATAAAAAGGAAGAAGTGGGATCATGTATTATTTACTTCACAGACCGCCACAATCCATCAAGTCAAGATGTCTAAAGTCCGAGTCATTTTTAGACTTTCAAAAACATGTACAATTCCAATTAAAAGGAGTGGACCTATCTTACCTTCAACACACACATAGAAAATAATGCATAAAAAAAAGCTGCTAATGCATGAATTCGATTATTAAGTATCAAATAGTCTATTTGATTTCTCAGTTAAAAACATCACCAAAAGAATACTGAACAAACATAATATTGAAGAATACCGAAAAAACTCAGAAAATTCAAACTCAGAAATCTCTTGCAGGGATGACAAAAATCTTTTGCAGAGAAAAAAAAAAAATCTACCGATTCAAAATGACCAGTATTTTTTCCCAATTTTTTATGAATCCAAATTACCTATGCTGAATTGCAGTTCCCAGTACTTCAATGGGAACATAATGTTTACAGTGAGAACTTCTGACTTCATTGATTCTATTTTAATCGTACAGAAAAAGAAACAAAGGCACAAACAATGTAGCCATATGGCCCCCTTCCTTCCCCCTTGCCAGCGGAGATGACAATGTGGTAATTTTTAAAGGGTGGATTACCTCGTTAAAAAAACTACAAAGGGGAATCACTGACATTTAGAATCCTTGCAGCAAAAGGAAATATTTACATGGTGTGGCACTTTAATTAAAATATTGGGGAAATTTGTCAATGCCTTCATCTCCTCCCTCCCTTCTCCCTTCGAAAACAAAAAAAAATAAGAAATCCAGGAAAACGGTGTCTCGAGGCTCACAGATACGACTTCAATTACGTTACACTTGTATTTTCAGACTTTTCATTTTGTTACCTAGATTACTACCAGATTTAAGGAAATAAAATGATTAGATTTTCTTAGACTGAAATTTCAAGTATCCTGTGCCTTGCGTGTCAGACATAAAGCATTTCTTACCAATATTTACGACTGATATGAATACTACATCACTGAAGCATTCCAAGTTACATGTCTACAAGTCTGGGGAAGTAGTTTTTAAAGCCAACTGACTAAAAGGGGCATGTTTGAATGACATGGACTTGCTCCAATCAGTTAAACTGCATCCATAGCACTACAGACATAACTGTTGTGTCATATAATGTCATATAACATTTCAACAGGCTGTGTCATTTGTCTTTTTAGGGAATTAGGCTTTGTTGGTTCCAAGAATTCATTTTGGCAAATACAATGCCAAACAAAATGACATTATTTTCTACTTGTTTGCTCTTCATTTTATCAAGAAAACAAATTTTTTTTTCTATCTTTCTTAGATTGTATTATCATCTATAAAGTTTTGATGAATGGTCTTGACTTTCAATTTCTTGGAGGAAATTACAAAAAAATGACTCTTTTCTCCTTCCTCCTTACAAACTAGATTAAGAAAAACACACACAAATCAAAATAAGCTTACAGGAAAGTCTGGCTCTTTTTGCATTAAAGCTTTACTATAGATGGGCGGCACTGTTTTGATCTAGGGCTTTCCTCACAAGTGGTTTTTTCAGAAGCAGCAGACGTGATCAACATTTCAGATGTCATATTTATGAGTCTCTCTTTACATTACATTTAATACTATTCATACAAGCCATTACCTGAACGCTTCTTTCTGAGAAGGGCTTCTCTAGAGACTAGACTTATTAGTGAAGCTTCGAACAGCATTTCCATAACCCCTCCTTTCACTGCCTAGAGCTAATTTATAATCCCATTGGCTTAAATCATTGAGGAAAAAAAATAAAGAGAAAGAAAAGAGAGAAAGAGAGAGAGAGAGGGAGAGATGGACAGACGGACGGAAGGAAGAGAGGGAGGAAAGTCAAAGCGTTCATCCCATTTCTCTACTATCCCTACATAATGTTCTGTTTTCCCACTCCACCACCCTCTTATATTGCTGAATGGAAAGCAAATTCTCAAGCACCACCAAAACCCCCAATCCATGTCACATGCAGACAGGACTACTAGGGCAGAGAGGCTGGAGCTAGTTCAGTAATCCCTATCCCTATCAAGGAGAGGACAAATCATCTGGCACTTAGCTGAGCTCATACATGACTGCTTTGAAGGGAGAACACTGTACCTAATGTAACTGGATCCGGATTCACTGGACTCTGCTGCCTGGAGTGACTACTGCTGCTGTTCCCGCCTTTTTTTAAATCTTCTGCGTCACTGTACCGCCGTATCCAGTAATTCAGCTCCTCCCGGTCTGCTTCTTGACATCGCCGTAGGACAGTGAGAGATCGCCTAGTTTTTTCCACCATGTCCATTATACAATTTAACAGCTATTAATAGTGGTGGAGGAGAGAAATGAACAACCAGTAAATAAAACAGAAAGAACTCACAAACTGACTAAAATGTAAAGAAAACATTGATGTGCTGAATGCCTGAGATCTACTAGTGAAAGAGTCTCTTACTGGTCTTTCTCTTTAACTGGTGATCCTAACCTAGATAGGTAGGAATTTATGGGGAAAAGGGAAAGAAAGTGGATGAAAACACTGAAATCACTACAGACCCACCACCAGTAGCACAGAGCACCACAGTAGCGCAAGGTATCTGGCACAGAACTGTTGCCAACTAACATTGTAAGAGCTAATAAATTCAAAGAACAAATACAATTATCCATTCTATCCGTTCCAAACCCCGGCTTCAGACAGCAGCCTCTTGTCTGCATTTGGCATTCTGCAGCAACTTAGATTCTGCAAGAGGCATTTGAATAGCAAGGGTAAATACAAGCTACCTAACGGGAACATTAGGCTCACATGTTAGTCACCAATACTTTGAAACTTGTCCTGAGATGCAGGTTTGTTTCAAAAGAAAAAGTTTAAAATCACACACTTTACAGATGATGTTTAACTTGGTTTTTCTTATTGCATACAGGATTCTCTTCAGTCACTTTTACATATAGTGGTCCTTACATGGTCAAGGTGTTTCCATTCTTCTGCCCATTCTCTGTCTGTTAGCCTGTGATCAATCATTTCTTCTTGACGTGTGCCATGCAACCCTGCCAAAAAGAAGCAAATCATGTTTACAGTGTTGGTAGTCCTCTAGGGAGAAAAAGAAGAAAACAAAGTCTTGGTGATATAAGTGGCAACATATATGTCATACATATACATGCATATGTATACACGTGCGCTTCTAGATGCACCTGCACACAGAAGCCAGATACCTTCTATACCCATCTGCTACTAAGGGCACAAACTTTAAGGAAGGTTTCCACAGACATTCCTTAGAATCAGAAATATCTGTTACCGCAAGTTTACCAATCTTAGCATATATTATATAAGAATGTAACTAAACACAGGTATCCCCTCAAAGGATGAAGCTCCTTGATAAAAAGAATATACAGAATGTAAGTAAGTCTTATTTAAAGGCTTTACAGTATCAAACCTCTATTTTGCCACTGTTCCAGTCACTTAAATTAGCTTACCTCAATTCTGGGGATAGCTTTTAAGGTGCTATAATAGCAATGGTTGCTTTAGTATATTAAAATATGCATAGAAGTAATTGCCATCATCTTTGAAGGAAAAGGTAAAACTGAGGATTTCTGATAACAAATGTAATGTCAAACAGATCCTTAGCAGTCACTACTCTAAATTAATGGAATTCATTCTCAAATGTATTTCTAAGAGTTATGATTTTGTAGTCATTCTTCTTTTTATGTGGTTTAATTGATCTCAAGCATTCCATAAGTTTAAATTAGTCTTAATATGAAGAAAAATAGGGAAGCAATGGGATTTTAATTTTTTTTTTAATTAGGAAAGAGCAGTTATTCCGACATTTAAAATTGGATACTGTCATCTTGATAATACCTCTAATACATTTGAGATTTTACAGTTTTTTTAAAAATTCAAAATAAATAATTCCTGGTCTTGTTACATAAATACCACTATAAAAATAAATGGATATATGGATATTTAAAGACCCAGGTCTAAGTTCTCTTTAGAACCTTCTCCCCTCACTCTCCCCATTTTACTGAATTTACTGTCTTCAGTATTTGTAAGCTCTGTTGGCCACAAAATGACCTGTTAAGAACATAACCTCTTCTCACTATACAGGACCATAATTAATATATATTCATTTCATGAAGAAGTGAGCAAGACAATATCTGATAACCAACTTTATCAAACTCTAACAGTACTTCAAGGAGCTGAAAAGATAGTAATATCATTTTGATGTTATTTCACTAAATGCAGTAATTACTACCATGTCAACAGACAATCATTGAGGGATTGTCTCAATTCCTCCTTTCACAGATGCTTAAACCACATGTGGTTAAAATGTAGCAGATGACAACATGGTGGAACCAAGCTCCTCAGCACTCAGGGAGGGACACTTGTGCTCTGCTTAGACTCCTTTCTACAGGTGCTGATTATCTGTAAATGTCTCTCTTTCATTGAAGATTTGCTTAAAGGGAGAAAAAAACAGTGTGTGCAGATGTGAAGCAAGTCAGGCAAATCCCAGGTCATGAGACATCCCAATGAAGCAAAATGTGCTGGCAGTGCAGTCCTGCACAGGGCGTGCTGCTTCTGCTGGAGGCCTCCTGGATGGACGTCACCATGTGCCCTGTTCCTTGAGATGTCAACCAAGGAAGATGCCTCCAAAGGCTGATATGTGTATTTCATCATCAGAAAATAAAACCAAAAACCAGGAGAGAGCATACAATTACAAGGAAAACAGCAGCTTGCAAAGAACGACGCAGCGAATCAACGTGCCTTACCCATAGGTCTGTTTCTGTCCCTGAGGTCCCTGTGGTTGGGGTGTCTGTATGAGTCCCTGTAGTGGTGGGCAATGGCCATATCATCCAAACGATAATGCTGAGGTGGAGGTGGCGTGGGATGAGGCAGACCATTGGGCTGATAAGATAAGCCGTTATTTGGACTGTACCGCTGGCCTGGGCTAATAGTGCAGGGCCGCTTGCTTGGATGCTCTGAGTGCAAAGGCTCTCTGTCAAAGCCGTTTTCTTTGGTTCTGCAAAAGGAAGCAAAGGGGCGTTTATTCGCAGGGCTGTTCAGACACATGCATCCCCACATGATGCACATGATGCTTTAAGAACTAAAGCTTACTCTTCATCTGCGCTCCAAATGTTGTTTTGCACAATTTTTCAGAGCCATGCTCATTCAGAACGTGCAAATGACACATTCACCCTATTTAACTACCTTTGAGCTTAAAAAATACTGGCCAGGTGACCCTTCCCGTGGACCAGCCTAAAAAGCACCATTGGAGGCAGAGCAGCATTTGCTGAAGCCACAGAGTGATCAAATCATAGACAACACAAAGGGCCAAGCCGCAGCCACTCTTAATGGTACTACTGCATACAGTGATTAGGGGAAACTTCAAATTTAGGAAATAGTTTTTTCCCCAGAGGACAGCACCCAGCCTAGGCTGCATGTTTCAGCTTGCTGGACCTGTGCTGTAAGTCACACCCCCATGAGTTAACCCCCAGGACCAGACCGACATGGTAACAGCAGCACTTTAGCTCAGTCTCTTGGGCAGGAGTGACTCCAGATGAGAAGAAATGTCTTCTTCATAGATTTTTGTAGCACTTGGCTACTTCACTGCAAGGTACTGGGCCTGCCATTAGTTTCACAGAAAGACCTAATTAGCCTGAAGGCCTCAAATAACGTTCAAGAGTCTCCACTACCCCGTAACAGGCAGTGCTTTATCCTGAGGTACCTTCATAGAGTTATTAGGGAGGAAGGCAGTTTGCCTTATTAATTCACTTCCTAACCACTTATCTCAAAGTAAGTTACATGAAAGTTACTGTCAGGCCCAAAGTAATGGTGTTTCTAATTTCAGTTTGAACTCTGGACATAAGGAGATCAACTCATAATCTATATAATCCTTATGATCCCAACACTAATCTTTAACTTATGTCCATAAAGGTGACAGTTTGGAACTTGCACTGCATTAATTTGCCATTAAAACGAAGTAGAAAGAAGATCTAGTGTTACTTTAGTGCGTTCACCACTGCTTTCAGGGATGCTTGGCTTCACCTAGAATTGTTCTGAGACCAGTGCGATGAACAAAATCTACGAAGGACTAGCTGTGAAGAGTTATTAAATGTAAATATTTCTAACTGTTCAGTCCCTTTCTCCAAAAATCTTTATCAAACAGAAGAGGAAATTCAGTTTTTCTTAAAAAAAAAAGAAAAAAGGTTGTCTAAAAGCTGGAAAACATTTTATGAAGTCATATATCTTAAGCTCCAGTACAGCTCTCTGAGAACTTCCTCCTCTACGGTTTATGGATGACATAATATATTTCCCTAGCGACAAAAATCTTTATCACTTTGACAGGAAGGTAAATATGACCAAATTTTCCTAAGCTACTTGCCTGCTGTCAAAGAGGAAAAGAAAACCCTCCCTCTTCAGCAAACCACCCCACCAAGCAAGGCAACCTTGAGTGACACTCAGTATATTCGCTGCTGTCTCAGCAGGACCTCCTTTAATGTCAATGGGCAGAGAAAGGGAGAAGCCCAAGCTTTGCTAATATCCATGGGGATCAAAGTAAGGTATGGCAATTACCACTAGGACATGAAAAGATCCATTTCAGTGTTTTGAGGAGGAGTAAGAACAGATTTTCCAGGGATCTCACCACAGTTACTAACAGCAGTGAAGCAGGCAAAAATATACATTTTATTGTATTTAACTATGGTGAAGGGAGGACCGATTTCCTACCAGTACAGCAGCACAGCTGTCACAAATTTTAACAGAGAGATAAAACAAGCACTTTGTTCAACAAGAGTTTATACTTTGTTCCACAACAACTGCACGAGGGCCCCAAGGAAAGCAGAGGATCAGGATATAATTTTTAACCGATTCTCAGCATGATGGAATAGCCTATAATAACTTCAGTGGGCAGTGATGCTTCTGTTAGCTCTTCAAGACCATTTCTGTATTTTGTTGCTGGTGCTAGAACTATTTGTACATTATCAAATCAAATTCAGGATTTTTCTTTTTTCATTTATAGAATATGCTACAGAAGCAAGGCCTACACACTCCTGCATAGAAAAGTATAGGATTCTGTTTTTAAAAATTATTTGAGAAAATATTTTCAGAATGGCAGTTAGAATCATCTCTAACAAAGATGGAAGAAAAATGAAATTGTAAATAAATCATCACCTTCCTCAACTGTTTTGAATAGCTCAATGCAGGAAGAGCAAAGCAGAAAACAAAACGTGGGATTCTGGAAAACAGTCAGGAAATGTGCTTTTGCTTTTTTCCACTGCAATTAGATACCAAAATAGTGTATTTTCATACAAATATTGACACTTGCACCTCACTGTACGGGTACTTCTGCGCTATTTTTAATGCTCTGCACTTTAACTGCAAAGCAGTGTAGCCACTTGGACAATACACCAGCATATCCATTTTCTCCTAGAACCCCTACTTTAATTAACATAGAAACTAACATTACCATTGGAAATGCTTTTACTGAAATTCAATTCCTGGTTTTGTTACTATGTTGCATAAAGGCCATCAATTGCTTTGCGGGTGTTGAAACTCTAATTCCACAATTTGTTTTTACACTGTCCAAAAAAGCTACTTAGCAGAATGCCAGAATTTTAACTACACACAAACTGATTTAATATTTCTGACTAAATAAAAAATAGAAAAATGTAGCTGTGAAGCTGTGAGTTCCAAGTCTCATCATAAAAAAAAAAAAAAAAAGCAAATTCCCTATACCTGAAAATACTGATAGAAACAGTTACAAAAGACAACTAGTCAATAGTTCAGAAAGCCTGACCTCAACCTACTGTTCTGCCTTCCTTTTCCATCACAGTCTTACTCATTCTTATGGATTCGTTTTCCCATTCCCTTGGGAGCATACCATTTCCCGAGGTGCCCGAGGCAGCATTCCTGTTCCACAGCAGACCCATATGAGCACTGAAACAAAACAGCTCTGGGTTCCAAAAACGTAATTTTCAGCCAGAACCATCTGATTTTACAAAGCAGCAAAATTAGAGTTTGCAAAACAAGATATAGGCGGGAAATCACATTAAATGTGTAGGAAGGCTAATTGATACATTTTCTTAATTTTATTTGTCGTGCATCATACTGGCAATTGTTTCCTTGATGTGTATTCAAAATCATGTGTGTATTCACACAGCCACTTAAAAAAAATGGTAATATTAAAAAGATGGGGTTCTTTGGCTATAAACAGCAGAGAGATGAGTTTCACTTGGAATCATTATTTGCCTGCATTAAGGATAGAAAAGTAGGTACCAGTGATTATCCTGCACTCACTTTAAACAGCTTATGTTGCTTTTAAGTTATCACTTCAATTTATAGGTAATTTGCTGAATAAGATGAAAGACTGCGAAAGTAACTTTCATCTGATGCAGAATATTACACCAATTTCTAGGAATACAGAAGTCAGTTTAGAAAACCAAGACAAAGTTTTTTATCCACTATTTATGCAAGATGCTTTCACTTAAACTGGACTTCTGCCAAAATCAGCTTGATGACCAAAGGAGTGCTAATGTTCTATTAGGGAAAAAGGATTTTTTTTTTTTTCTTTCAGAATATCACATGAGATGAAAATGAAGCGATGAATATTGCCAGGTTAACTATTCATATCAAGAGATTTTTCTTAAAATTGGTCATAATTACGCAGGCTTACAAGCAACATAGCTGCCAGCTCTGCTGAGCATCCTTCACCTCATTAATCATGACACTTTGCAGCTTCTTGAAATAAAAGTATTAGCCTAAAAGAATCATCAAAATCGGCCCCTGTTCCCAGGTATCTTCAGTATCAATTCAGTGTCAGGGCAGCAAGGGTACAAGAAGTGCCACTTTCTGAAGTCACAAAACAACCATAAACACTTTCCTTTTCTTCTCATTCTCAACCGTAGATACAATGTAATAGCCTTTTTTTTTGGCCTAAGAATCTCCTCTATCCAGTTTGTAGGTAGCTGCATAAATGTAGCACTACATAACTCACTAATTTGCATGCACTTTTTCCTCGCACCTCAAGGAATGACTAATTAGCAAAAAACGTCTTTTGTAGTAATGAATTTAGAATCCTGTTATTTACAACTAGGCATTCGTTCCCCAAAACAAAAGCTCATCTTGGTCCAAGTTCTTTTGCTTTACTACAGGAGAATGTAAACTCCAAAAGTTGTAAACAAAATATAGTGAACACTTTGTTCCTGACATGTCATGAACAAATTACCAAAATGTGTTGTCTCCTCAGGTGTCAGTTTTTCTCTCTTGCAGTGACTGATGGTTCCCAGTGTTATTACAGAAACAGATTGATCTTTTTAATGAGCTAGTTTAATAGGCTCCAAAATCTCACCGTGGCTGCTCATCCGTGTCAGACCATATGCACCAAGAAAACATTCAGTAAAACACGAAGCTCTGCTGTCAGATTGCTCCATAAAACCCCACATACAGTAGATTTGGATATGCAGATAAATAACTAGAACTAGAAAATGCATATGCAAAGAATGCCCCAAAATATAAGCAGAAAATAAATACTGTATGCAGGTGTATTTTCTTTAACAAGAAAAAAACAAAACAAAAAAAGCGCACACACACACACACACACGTGTGCTTATGTGCATGTGGTCATGTAGCACACACATTTTGTTCAGAGTAAGAACCCCTTGCAAAATTTCACCTCTGCTGGAATCACAGCATGCACTCATTTGTTCTTAGAAGAATAATGTAAATACAGAAGAATGTGTGTGCATATTTCTAATACATTTGTGTGTGTATCTAACATATGTGTATATATAAAATACGTGTACTATTCCTTCCCCCAGGGGCAGTGAAAAAGACTGTGCCATTTACTTCAGTGAGAGGCATCTCGCTTAACAAAATTGTTCCAACTGTCCTAAGTGCCCCTGAAAAGATGTTGCCTTCTAGTCATGATTTTTTTTTCATATTTTAGCAAGAGAGCAGTAGCAGCTACTCCAATTGTATATTTATTAGTGTATTTAAAAACCACTCAGAGATATAAGCAAAAGGTGCATAGTCCCCTAGATGTTTCCTCCTGACTCACTGTAAAAAAATTAAAATTAATCAATACCCGAATGAACATGAGCAAGGCATGTACTGGTTTCAATACTCAGTTGGTCTAAGCATGATCTAGGTCTGATGACAGTTTTTTTGCGGTTGACATTACTTATATTATCCAAACTGAAAGGCGTGCAAACTCCTATTCAGAACCTTTCCAAAAGGCTCCCGTTCATTTTATGGAATCTGCAGTACAAATATTTTTGGGTGCACAAGACAACTCCACTGGTCCTGATTCAGCCGAGACTACGGTTGTTCTTTTCCTGTATAACTCGGACCACAATCAATGGAGACCAACAATAACCGACCAGCAACGGGGCTCAAATTGATACTGAAACTCTTTTAAAAAAGACCTCACGGACTTAAAGAGATAATTCAACGTATGTCCATCTGTCTATACTATGCTGACATTTAAGTTAATTCACAGACTAACACACAGAACATTCTGGTTCTACACATTTTGATACACTACCCTGCAATGGTTCAGGACATGCAGCCCAACTGCTTCACGGGGCTGAATTTCAGTCTTCTCTTTCCAAGGAGTAACAAGGACAAGGACAAACAAATACAAGGACAATTTCTGAAAATTAGGTATCTTTCCTCAGTTCTGTAAGCAAGTGAAACAGTACCAAAAGCAAGTCCATTTCAAATCCTTTTACATTTTCTTCTATCTAATGGCTATGTTACTTTAATTTTTACTGTTCACTTCCTGCTATGAGTAGCTTCAAACATCACTACACAGGCAACTTCTAGATCTAGCGCCTCTGAATCCTTAATCTCTCATGCTCATATGTGCTCAAATATTTGGGGACTGAACTCTACGAGCTTCAACACCCTTCAGATTTTGTTTTCTTCTTCAATTTCCTACTGTTTTATCCTATCACAATCACTCTGTTTATACACAAAAAAGTCACCTGTACAAAACTTGCAGTCTCTGATGGTTTTGCAAATTTTGCTCTTTCTCGTTTTAAAGATAACCAGAACCCTGGCAATATCCTGTGCATGCAGGTAGAGGCATTTGCCAGAGCATCCATGGCAAAGAAAACTATGAAAAATCCAGTATTTAGGCCTCCCAAAGGTAATATTTACATGACAACTGAATTTCTAACACTATTATGGAAAGGAAACCAAAAATAAATAATCACAAGAGTCATTTTCTTGTAATACTAAACACAATAGTTTATTCAAATAAGAAAAAGAGAAAATTGTTCCAGCTCCCTCAGGCTGGTGTAACGCAAACACACATGTGCTCGCTTGCTCTCTGCTTTCACAGAGGACCTTCCTCTGCTCAGCAATACAAGTGACTCCAGTGAACTCCTCCTCTGCTTGGAAGAAATGTTAAACATATCCTAATGCACTGTGTAAAACACGGCAGGCCAGAATTAGGAATCAAAGCCCTGGATATGCTCTGGAGCTTGCCTTGTGCTTCCCGATATGAGTAATGCCGATCCATTCGCCTCCTATTTAATATTTACTGCAGCAAAGCCTTCCATACAAAGGATTTACATACGGAGATGGAATGATCTGCTAATCACTTTAAGCTGCACAGCAACACTATGCACCGAAGAGTTACTGCAGCTGTGTCTGTTCTGCATTACTCCTATTTAGGTACAGCCACCCTGGCTCCTTGGGCTTGTCATGTGCAAGCGCAGGCTCCTGCTGTCTGGTGTCAGCGTGTGCGTATCTGTGTAGACCCACAGACACACTACACACTGATGCACGGGTCTGCACATACATGCATGGCTGCAATGGCACCACTGCAAAGGGGTAGGGACACCTGGACCGAGGGCGAGGCGGCAGAGCTGCCCCGTGCAGAGCTGCCCCGTGCATGCACCCGTGGACGCTCTCACCTGTCTGGAGTTCGCCTCTTCCCGTTTTCGTTCACATCGAGAAGCAGCTCTGAGGAGTCAACAGGTGAGGTGGTGCTGGCATCCAGAAGCAGCTGTTCGTGCTGAGCGAGGTACTGGGCTGGGTTCTGCTTGGCTAGCCTTGCACAGTGCAGCAGCTCCCGCTGGAGCAGGGGCAGATTGGCCTGCAAGAGCACGGCGCACGTTAGCGGAGCGCGGGCTCCCTCCGCAGAGATGGAGCACGGGGAGTCAGAAATCAAGGAGCAGCCTTGGCTTGTGGTGAGGTATGGTGAGTGGTGGCCATGCTAGAGGGACAGGCTGTGGCGAGTGTGTGGGTGAAAGGAGTCTGGAAATGGGAACGAAACCACAAGCGCTATGAGAGACTGGGCGTGAGCTCCGTATCTCTACAAGGGCAAGAGCGCAGCCCCAGCCTGCCTCATCTTTCTGGATATGGGAAGCCTGGGGTTGTGTGGAGCTGCAGCAAAGCTTCTCATCACCCCTTGTGACTGCAGTTAATACTCAAAGATCTCCAGAAGCCTTAGGATCTGTGGCTTTATATGTTGCCTCTGTCCCCTTCCCTCGCGGTGCTTGGGAGAAGGGGGTTGCTCTCGGCATGCTCCTCACGCTGGCAGTTACACATGAAGGTAAGGACTAGAGTAAAATCCCGCGTTCCAGAGCTTCCAGGATTAATCACCTGGAGGACTAAGTTCCTCCTCCTGGGCTCATGTGGCCTGAAGCATTCTTTTTACTTTCCTGTCAAGGCTCCAGAGAACTTGGGTCGCCGGCTGCATCGTACCCGTGGTCAGATACTGTACTGGAAATACTGATCCCTGAGTGGGGCACTCTGTGCCTACTCTGGGGCTCGAAGCTAGCCCTGCCTCCTTCCTGCCAGACCCGGGACCGGAGGGACATTGTATCTCCTTCACCCCAGAGCAGAGAGTCCAACACGTTGGGAAACAGCCTCCTGTCTTTGCAGCACATCCACATGCTGACATGAGGCTAATCCAGCCATCTCTAATGCTCCTCAAGCTGCATTCCTCAAAAGATAATTGATTTATTGAAATAAAATTTCTGGAATTCTCTAGTTAAGTTAGTGGAGTTAATCAGCTGCCTGTGGTCGCCGTGACCCGGCTGATGCACAAGACAGAAGTGCTGCTGGGGCGGCTGCAAGCGAAGTCACGGGCTGCCGGGAGGTTCAGACCTTGTATTGTGCAAGATTTAGATGGTGTCTTAGCCCCCTATGCTGGTTCTACAATTACAGATTAAAAGAGAGGAAAACATCCTTTTAGCCAGCACTCAGATCCGTTTTTCACTTTGAAATGAACTGTACTAAGCTGAAAAGACACATTATCTCTGCACCTGCAAAAAGAGCTGCAGCTTCAATAGGCTGTTTTATGATTTCAGTGTTCATTCCAGGTAATTAGCTAATAATTTCCCATTGTTGGCTGTTCCTGCCTTCTTCTAAACTCCAGCAACAGAAATATTTCAGTATTATAATTTAAATTAAAATGACTTTATATTAG
>PTEX01000003.1:5938429-5950929 GCA_003342815.1 Eudromia elegans | reverse complement strand
AAATAGTTTCCAGATCACTGAACTGTGCAATACCTTTAAAAATGGGATGACAAAAGGTCGCAGTGGGAAGTTAGTAGCTTCTTGCAGTTTGGAATGAAATTCTTCAATTGTCAAAGTAGAATTCTGTTGGGGGAAAAAAAAGTCTTTCTTAGTGAAAAAATAATGAAAACACTTAGCAAGAGAAAGAGCAACCAAAGCACTCCTAAATGGCTTAATAACTTGTTCCTTATATTGGTAACAGGATAAAAAAAAGCATGCTGAATATTAAATTATTACCTTATTAAGATACTCAAAGGAAACCGACAGTATTGCAGATATTTGGGCCTGCTGCTTAGAGTACCATTTTGAGCTCTCAGGTGCTAAGCATGGAAATGCTTTAAAATCTCAAACCACCAAAGCTGCTTTTCTCAATAATTTTTGATTTTTTTAATGGAGCATCTTATATTTTTTTTTGCAGAAGTGGGAATTAACATATATAAAATTCCACACTTTTTTTTTAAAGGCACAGCTTGAGGAGCAAAACCTGCATTCTGCCTCCTCTACCTAACATGAGAATTATTAAGTTTTACTCACTGCATCTGTGCAATCCTATACAAATCAGTAGGTTGGGTAGGAAAGTCACTATTGAGTGGCTGAGGACAATGGGTTGCATGGGTTTAACCAAAGGAATAATGTGATATGTACACGTCCCAAAAAAGAAAGACCCTATCTTGCTTCCCAGAGCCCAGATGAAGCATTGCAAGGTACAATAAAACTGTAATTAACAGTGGGCAAGCATTTTTCATCTGAAAATCAAGGGCAGGTAAATCCACCTCCCAAAGCCATAGTCACTAGGTCAGTCTTCCACAAGAACCATGTGACAAGTGAAACCAGTCTAACAGGGTATTGTGGCTAGGGAAGCAAGCGCAGAGTGGGCCTCGGGGCAGTTGCGCTGCCCACCTCCTTCAGCACAGAGCCCAGGGAAGGGGTTCATCGCGCTCAGGTAGTATTCTGAGAGGACGCAAGTGGAGGACACCTGAGCCCTACTGTCCAACAGCGCAGGCAGCCTTGGCTCCATACGAAGTCAACGGCAACCGCAGCTGCTCAGAAGAGATGTAAATTAGACCGTCACAGCAGCATTTTTTTCCTGGTACACCTAATTACTGCTGGAGGAGACACGCTGGAGACAATGATGTCTGCCAGAGAGAGGACCTGACTGGGAATAAAGAGAGTCCTGGGCCAGATTCGCTACAGGCTGCCCATAAAACGGCAGCACAACTTGACAGATGTAGATAAGAGAAGTCAGAACTTATCACCCATACATACAATTACATAATCATATTGATAATGTGGCATACGTAGCAGCATTACCCCATCAGGTCCCTCACAGCTGGATTCAATGAATACTGAGCAAAGGTTTCCAAGTGTGATTATACTCCAAGCGTGTACCCAGCTCATCCTTTCAAGCAGCATTCTGTCACTGAATATATAGGGCACTCTCCCTGAGCCAAATAAACTAGGAAAGCCAAAACATTTTTTACTATAGCACATATCTCAAGCTGTGTCTACATTATGAGGCTGCCAGTCCCGAATGGAAACCCTGTCACACCATCATGGCACCGTTCTGCCCCGGCAAAGGAGCCTAGACTGTGTCTGGTTAAGAATAGCTGCCACTTACTGACAGCTAGTCAAGTGGCTTGTGTCAGCTCGGTGGCAAGGGCCAGGACTCAGTTCTCACATGTGCAGTACCCTCCAAATGAGACACATGCAGCGTATGCGACCCACTCGTTTATACAATAAACACATCAAACATGAAAGAGGGAAAGGGAGAGAAAAAGGTCACAGTTATATTTATATCATTGTTTTTTTGCTTACCACAAGTCCTAGCACAAGGGTACGCACTCGCTCCCCAATCTCTGGCGAAATGTCATTGCCAAACTGCTGCAAGGTTGTAAGAAATCTCTTCAGTTTGCTGAGCTGCCTAGCTCCACAGGCTGGCGGTAACTGCTGGTTAGCCAGAGAGGAGGAAGAGGAAGAGGAGGGCCCATTGCTAAAGCCGTTAGGAGGAGATGGAGCTCCATTTAACGCTGTTGGTGAATGGCTAGTGCCATTGGTTACTGAAAGAAAAAAAGGGAGGACAAAGTGGAGGGAGGAGGGGGAGAGAGAGAGAAGACAGAGAGGAAAATCCATCAGCTTATGTTTTCTGTGCTTGACCTCAAAATTAATTAAGTTGCACGATCAAAGATAATTATGCCTTTTGACAGAGTGACACGCTGCAGTTCACATCTACTTCGCAGTAGCTGGTGCTAAACAGGGTATGGACTGGAACTAACAGAAGCTGTGAGCCACACAGCCCCAAAGTGCTCCTGGACCTGAAAAGCATCAGTTGAGCACCAGCCTTTCATCAGAGAGAGAAAGAGCGCGCAAGCGTGAGCACGTATCTGACTGAAAATAAAAAAAATTGCTTTTTGGGGTGGAAAAAATGTGCAGGCATATTTCATGAAGCCTCAGTTTATCTCTGAATATTTTTACTGGTGTTTTGTACACACAACCGACAGCTGTGTTTATAAAACAGGACTTTCACGTTTTAGCCTTCCACTACCAATAAGAAGGCTATTTTTTTTTTTTTTGGATACAGATTTCCTCGCTCCTAACATATGGAGCACGCTGCACAGTTGGTGCAGGTAGGAACGGAGCCACATTCGCTGTGGACTGAAGCCTCTTCAGCCTTGCAGCTAAGGCGCCAGGCCTCGGGAGACAGGGCAGACTTCAGGAGAAGAATTCGCTGGGAGACACTTCCTGGGAGACCAGCAGAGTGTCTCTGGAACAGATAGGGAATGGTTTTCCCCCTGCTGTGGAAATCACTGCAAGGTTCTTGCGAGAATAACTGTACCTGAAGAACTAACTCAAAATTCGTGACAGTGGGATTCATGCAGACGTACTGAGGCTAATAACAGCTTCTGACAGCCATTTTAGTACACTATGGAAAGGAGGAGTCAAGCCGAGGACATCTTAACCTACACACGTTACCTGTAACAGGATCAGACAGACATACTCTGCTGAAGTCACTCAGTCTGACCGGCTCAAATGGTAGTGGATGGCAAGAAAAAAGATCACTCACAAACAAGACTGACCCGGTGCACCCCCGTGTCCAGGAATCACTCAGATTCCAGCCTTCATTAAGACCCCATGTTTTACTTTTATCACTTACACAACTCCCTCATCTTCTCCAAAGCGCAGAGACACCTGAACGTATCCCCAAAATAATGAAAAATAGGGCACTAACCAACTAGGAGAAAGACAGAGTGGCAACGGGCTAAGGTTTCCTTTGGTTTACAAGCACAGCCATAAAGAAACCCCTGTGTTTCTTAGGAACAGGCTCTTTGAAGCCAGATATCCCTTTCTCTTGGCTACTTTCTTCAAAAGTCACCTGTGTTTCTAGATGGCAATGCCATTACTGGATTTAAATGACTAGCACCATCCTTTCAAAGGAGTTTTTGGTCAAGGGACTGAAGCACCATTCTGTGGGGGCTACAGAAAATGACTAGCACAGCCCTATCTATTTTATGCCTGGTTTTATCTTAGCTTTTGGTTCCCTATTCTAGTTGTGCAGGCTGGGGAAACATGAGACGGGGAAAGTAGAAATAGAAAAAAAAAAGATGGCTGAAGCTCAGCTCTGTGTGCAGCTCTGGGCTATTGTCTCTGAGCATTGCACAGTGATAAATCCGAGTAAACAAACATATCATCGTTGCAGGGAACTTGCTGCGGCCAGAAATAACTGTACTATGAACCTGGTAAATGAAGATTAGGGAGAAGAGCAATGCGTCATGCACGAGCATGGCATAATACAGCAACTCAGCTCCTGTTGCTGGACTGTCCTATAAAAGAGGATTTACAGACTATCATCAAGAAAGCATGGAATGGCAGAGTTCCCTACTTAGGCTAAATATAAAGAGGAGAAAAGGCATGCAAAACTTCATCCACAACAAAAGAAAATAAGAATTACTTCCCAAATGTACCTTTTCTAAATAATTTTTTTTTTCCTCAAAAAAAAAGCTCAGCCCCTACTAAGGACTTTACCTCTTTCTCTATAATGTCTGAATTTTCCAACTGGTAAAGACATCTACACTGCTTTAAAAATATAGCTGTGCTGTAATAAAACATGATTTAGCATTTACAATTTAAGAATAACTAATACATTTTAGAATTCAGTAGTCTCAGACAACTGTACTCCTGACCAGAAAATAAGCATACTCTCCTTTCAGCCTACAGGCATTCTTTGCTGTAGTGACAGTGAAAGTGACGGACCCTCACACAGAAGTGACTGTTTATGACATAAGTTGGAACTACTATGGCTAAACTTCAAAATCTGACAGGTGAAAAAGGTAAAATAAATCTTAAAATAATGAAAGACTTCATATAAACAATGTCTCCCTCTTCCTCCTCCCACCAAAGAAAGCTATGGTTCACATACCTTTCAAAGTGCTGAACCCAATCAAATAAACAAACACCTGGGAATTGTATATGTGTACTGAGGGTTACAAAGAATAATCATTGCAAAGAAAATCTTTGTCCAGTTCCATTTTTTTTTTTGCTAAAAGGCGTCTTGAATTGCACAAGGTGCCTCACTGTCAGGATTCCTATTCTACAAAACCCTACAAACTATTTAACTTTAGACTAGAGTAATTCCTAGGATCATTCAGGTGCTGAAATTAATGAAAACAGACAGATCTTTGCTCAGTCATGATCACTACCTTAAATTTGAGCTTATTCAAATAATTGGCATGAGCTTTCCTCACTGCACCTCGGTGTAAATCCTCAGGACACGGTTGCCTGGGATAAACAGTACAAAGGGCTTGAGTGGCCTCTGCACAGAGGCAAAGTTTAAATCTGTTTTTTATCAGACAGCAAAGGGCTGAAAAGACCTAGGCAGGACACATAGAAGATGCTGCAGTCATGCTGCTCAGGCAGATGTATTCGACTGTTCTAAAAACGTTTTATCTAAGATGTGAAATGTGAACATATTCTCATGTTTATGCCATTACAAGACAGCATAAATGAGACCCAAAACTCTGCTGTTAAATCTTGGTAAGAGAGATGTGGGTTGTTTCATGACTGTGGAAGGACTAGTCCAGACAATCTCCTAGATTTGAACTTCAGCTACACAGACACCAAGGCAGAGCAATTCCATCAAGATCACTCGTTTCTCGTGTGTTTACACCAGTAAACTGAGGCAGAGGCCCAGACCTGAGTGACTTAGAGAAGCGATCACAAACCAGAAATCTCGAGATAGAACAATAAAAGTTCCATATTTCAGGATTTGTTTCAAATTTAATTAGAAATTATATAGCAAAAATCAGAATTCTTCAATCCTTAGCAATCCCACTAATTAGTATTTTCTCTTATGAATAATCCCCAGTTCAAAAATATGAACAATCACAAAACCCTCATCCAGTTCCTATGAAATTTCCTACACGAAAAGGACCGGGATGGTTGGAGCAGAGTGAGAGAAGGGCAGCAGAGAGGAGAGGAGTTCTCTGCACTTCTGAGAGCAGGGAGCACACGGGAGGGTAGTGATCGCTGTTCTTTGACACTGCAGCCAAGCCATCAAGGAAATTACCACAACTGTCTTAACAGATTAAAAGGCATTAATCTGCTGTGCTCTTAGTTTGGCTTAATTACTTTATTGCAGTATAATCAAATGCTGCTCCAGCCATGCCATACTGGCTTCCCTGCACCTACTTCTGATTCTTGCATACAGAAAGAATCAAAAAATACAGAACAAAAGGAAGAAAATCAGTCTAATTACACGTTGTGGGCGTGAATGAACTGGTTCGAGGAGCTCCTTGGGTAGTGGGAGGAGGTGGCATGGTCGGAGGCGTCAGCCTGGATTGTGTCTTCACATCCACGGGTGAGTCTGGCATTGTGGAATGCTTCTCAGTGCGATCTGCAACACACCAAGGGAACACACTCTTTATTCCCCCCGTACATCTGCTCAGAAAGACAAATAAATAAATAAATAAATAAATAAATAAATAAATAAATAAATAAATAAATAAATAAATAAAAGCAAAACACAGTGAGAGATCTAGCACAGGACGCCAGCCATTTTGGCATCTGCTGCAGAAGATTACACCTGATTATCTAGGCCGGGGTGTTCTTTCAAAATTACATCACCTAAACCTTCCTTAAGAAGGTGCTACACAGATGGCAAGGCCTCATTTGTAGTGGGGCTGCATTATCTTTTTGTTTTTATTTCTGGCATGTGCAGATGTTACCCCTGAGCACTCCTGGAGCTGCAGCATTGCCACCTGACTTGGAGGCTCCAACCTTAGCCACAAAGTAAGAGATGAAGAGACGGGAAGGGAGTAAAACCCCCCCACCACAACTCTTGCACAACTAAAACCTGAAGCTCTTACGGCTCTTTTCACATCTCTTCTTTGCAACTTATCTTTACAACTATGAGGAGTTACCCATGTTAAATATCGGGTGTCTCCTGGGCCACATCACCAATGTCATGTTGTTACTTTTACATTCACAAAAAGAGTAAATACAATATGCCCAGTCATTTGCAACACATATTCACCATTTTTTAAAACACAGCATTGTCGAATATCTACATTTATACCTTTGCATATACAGCACAACTTTAACTTTTAAAACCTGTAAAATAGATAGAAATATAAAAAGAGAGAGAAAACAAGAATTCTAAGAAGAAAAACTAACAGTTCCCTTGCAACTAAAGATGCAAGATGTAGAGATGCAAGATATTAGATATAGAAGCTATAGGAGTATCTTCTTTTCCAAACACATTTTTTGTAACTTCTATGTCAAAACTAATGCAAAACAGAGAAAAAAAAAAAAGGAAAAAACCCAGCAAACTTTTTGTTTATCAAAAATGGGCAAAACATGACATCATTTAGCAAATGGAAGCCAAATAAAGACTTCATTAGTCATGCTGAAAGTTTAGTGAGCCATCTTGAGGAAAGATGTAATCCAATTTGGCTTTTAATGGGCATCAGCTAAATTCCTCCATCCCTTTTCCGGGGGGTGGGGAGTATTCGTATCACACGCTGTCTTCACAAGCTCTAGTAACTGCATTTTGCAAAACAATAAACTACAGGACTAGAGGATAAATTTAGAAATCTGTGTTTCTTAACCCAAGAGAATGGCAAAATCAGGCACATCTCATACATTTTTCAACTCCAGCGTTAGATGCGTATTCCCTGTTCTTACTAAAAAGATACCAAGTTTACTAAGACAAACCTAAATTTTGCCCTGAGAGACAATCACAAACAATTCACACACTCTCTAAAGAGAGGGTTTCACAACCCTTCATTTCACAATCCTTCACCACAACATTTCATTACCAGAATACTTAGTAATCAGAATATGGGGGGAGGAGGGGAGAGGCAAAAAATAACAGTGTATATAGCAAATCCCAATCTTTAACTCGGAACCGAGCAAGTACAACACAGACATGGTCGGGAACCCACTGCGATGGGAAAAGCCTTTGGGGAGCAGCAGCAGATTGTTCATTTTTTAAGGTAAGGGAGTCACTTCACAAAGAATTTCGATACGGCTTTGGGGAAAATAAACAGCAACAACACGAGGGCTGCATACGGGGAATACAGTTCCAGTAGCCTAAGATTTGCAGCGTTGATTGAAAGTTAATGAATCTCAGCAGGATAAGGAACAGTATCCAAAATGACTCACTTAATATTTAAGGCTTCTACAGGCAGGTGAAGTTTTATTTGCAATTCAAGCAACAATAACCTCTTACATGCCGGAAAAGAAAAGCAAGTTCTGAAACGTATCCTGTAGAAATTCCTCTCCACATCGCTACCCTAAAACATTTAAATCTATATCCGCAACAAGCCATTCATTTAACATAAAGAACTACAAAAACTAGCCTCGAAATGTTAATTGCTTCCTTAATAGCTGAATTCATCTCGCACTCACCTCAACCAACCTCAGCAACAAGGGAATAAATAGCTTTCAGCTCATGTTGCAACAGAGGGAAAGAGGCACAGCAGTGAGCCCGAGCCCTCCTAAATAAAGGCAAATATTTCTGCCATGCCAAGAAAGGAGAGAGAAAGGGAGGCTTGCCAGAGCTGGTGGGGAGATAACAGTGGGAACTGCTGGTCCATCTGGTTTTCATTCTGCTAACACTCACGCTGAACTGTTAAGGAAGGCAGTCCAGGTACACAGATTTGAGGCATGTGGGAGCGCAGACACAGGCGGAGAGGAGATGGAGGTGGGTGGAAGGAAGAGTGTGAGAAATCCAACGCGGGCAGCAGCCGGCTGCTCCCGCCGAGCAGGCACAGCCCATATCCTCGAGGCAGTACCGCGCGCTCCAAGCGATGCCGGCGCCGCGGCCAAGTGCCCGCGCTCTCCGCCGGGCTGCCCCGCTCCGCGCCGCCCCAACGCAGCTCTGCGCAGAGAGGAGCTCGGTCTGGATGGGAAACCTTGAGAAAGCCACCTAGGTTTTGTTACTTACACCGATCGCTGCCGAGTGTCAGTGCTGCCCTGCAACTCCAGAGATCCGCTCCACCGCGATCTGGTTTTCATTTGCTCGAGCAGCGCTGGCGAGCCGTTTCGCACATCACTAAAATCACCCGTGCAGACCTCTGCACTTCTCCCATAACTCTACCGACATTAGGCTTCATTTACCTAATTGCCCCCCGTGCACCTCTTTACAAAACCTCTGTGCAGCTCCAGAGCGCTTCGGTTCGCCTCGCGGGCCACACAAACCAACGCTCTGCTGCGGCTCCCTCGGCAGGCAGATGGATCTCGAGTCGTCCAGAAGCTCTCCAGCACCACCAGGAGATACGGAGCTCCTTCCCAGCACACCTCAAAACACTTCTGCCCGGGTACCAGATTATCTCATCAGAGCAGAGGCTTCCCTTGGAAGAAAGGGGGCTTTGGAAGGAGCACGGCACCAAATGCAAAGCTGTCCCGTGTGCTTGGAGGGATGAGACACGGCCCAGGAGAAGGGGCCCTGCCTGCTCTGCGGTCTCCAGTGCGCCCGTTTTCAGAGAAAAACATCTCCAGGGACGGAGGGAGGCTGATGGGGACAGGGCCACGGCTGATAACGCGCTACCAGTGCTTGTGGTCTTAAGTCGCGAGGCTTGTTAATGTCTGATACTTATCTTGAAAGGCCAGCTTCAGCGAATGCTTGTTTTTTTTAATTAAAAGGAAGCAGAAACAGTTCCGCCTCTAATTACTAAAAAAGAACCTGGAAGTACGGGAGCCGAAAGCAGCATGGCATTTACACTGTATTCCTGGGCCACGTTTCCTCAAGGCACGTCATTCCTTGTGGATCCTGACGCACAGATGTTTTCCACTCAGTCGCTCGGGGGATGTTGGGCTACCTGGCTACAGTCTGAGATGATGAGGGTCTTCAGGGGAAGAATGATTATTTAAGAGGAAAAAAACCATATCTTTTATTTGTGAAACCCTGCCTGTGGAGTATACCATGTAGACTTGCTCTAGATTTGAGTGCCAAGTTTACACACCTTGAGCTTTGCCTGAAGTTTGCAAGAAAAGCAAAAAAAAAAAATCCCCAAACTGTTTAATTTCTTGAATTCATACCACTTTTAAGCTCCTGCAAAGCTGATTCTGATACACTTTGTTTGGAATCTGACATTTTAAACCATAATCCTGAATTATTAGGGACAGACGAGAAGTTTTACACAGACCACATTGCACACCATTACACACTTCAGAGGGCAGGCTCTGTGTATACAGAGAGTAACTTCTTTCAGGTGCAAAGATTTCTTCCACAGAATACGTCTAAGCAGCGACAGAGCTGGGATGGTTGATCATAAGGAGCTGCAACCCAGAGATTCTCCAAACTAAAGGGAAAAAGAGACATCTGCAATTCATTCCTCACTGTTCACTGCAATCAATCCAGGATGGAGATGGATGGTGAAATAATGGGTTAGTCCTAATCCATATACACAGCCCTCTGGTGCAGTGAGAGACTCAGAATAAATTCAGAAAATATGTTTCAAGTATGCAGAGATCTATTGCATTTGCTTTGGGTTATATTAAAAAAAAAATGAAATATACATTCCTGAATCTGCTTTAGAGCAAGGAGAGAAGAACTGTGATTTTAACCACAGAGAGTATTTTGCTCCATTTTAAATTAAAGAATGTTGTAAAACCAACTTTAAATCATGATGTTTCTCCTGTGGGTTTCTTGGTTCATGGAACTATCCTGTTCTTGTCACACATTCAGCCTTTATGGTAGGAGTAATCTTTATCCCTATATTTAGCTGTTAGGTGAACACTGATATTTATCGTTATGCATAGCCAGCTTCTGAAGAGAGATATGGAAAAGACTGAAAGCAAAATGTGCAAGAGTAAGGAAGGGACAACAAGCGATGTGCCTGTATTCAAACTGCTTTACGTTACGTCCTGTATCCTAAATGATTTACTCCATTTTTAAAACAAGGCGGTCTTTCATATATGGCAACATTTCAACTCACGTGGCACGCTTCCAAGTCTAACGCATCAAGGAAAGCTGATGTATGGAACAAAATATGGAATATATAAATACTTTACTGATACCATTTCAATAGCCAATTCAATGCCAAGCATTTCTAGGAGTGGTGTGTTTTCAATTTCCTTTTTTTAAATGAAAAAAAGTATGGTATAATATGCTCTGGCATTTATTTTACTTTTAGTTAGTGCAAACAGTTCCAGATGTATATCCAGGCATGAAAGATTCTTAAAGACGCTCTATGTTGACTGTACAGTACTTGCTACTTTTGCTCCACCCATTAAAAATAAAAATAAAAACTCCAAAATTAAAAGATCCCATTGTCTCATTGCTGTTAAACTCCCAGAAACTAATGAACAAACTCTACGAAAGACATGAGGATTGGAACCTGCCCCACCTCCCAGGTCATATAAATGAAGCCTAAATCTGTAGGGCTTCATACAGACTGTGATAACCAAGACGGTATTGGCCTAAGAAAAAAAGAAAAAAAATTTTGATTATTTTGGGAGTGAAAGCATGGAATTTGCAGATGGATAACTACAGATTTTGAGTCACAGTAATGGTGAACAGGAAGACAGAAACCAACAAGACTGAGGAGGAAAAATGACATAGTTCTTTCGTCCATAACGTTATCACGCTACAGTCAGCAAATAACCCGCTCTCCTCCACGCCTTCATCTGCAGCTAGTGACCACGATGGCGCAGGGCTTGCCCACAGCTGCCGTGCGAGGCCTGTGGTGACCCGACGCCCCCTCAGACCTGTAGCTGCCCCGTACGTGCCTAACAAGTGAGGATGGGAGCAGAATGTCTCAGACCAGGGTTACAGGAGCTGGGCTACGAGGTATCGACCATAGCTGTGAAATGTGTGGTATTAGCCCCAAAGAGGCTGCAGAGCCAACCCGCCCAGCACCTCCACTCCTGTGACAGGCTCCAGCCCTACGACGGAGCCGCAAAACACACCATTTGCACAGGAACGCTACAGCCTCTCTCCCAGAACAGCATGCTTCAAACTTGTCCTGAGACCTGCTCAGTCTTCATTCCACTCATTTCTTTTGACTTTAAGAAAAGAGCCGAGAACCTAAATATCATGGGTGTTTTTGTGCTACAACCAACCAACCACAAACAGGCATGATACAGACATGGCTGTATACATTTATGTGATCAGCCTTGAAACAAAACATTGCCCCATTTCCAGGAGAAACATCTAGTCCCAACGCAACTCTCAGAGCAGCAACATCAAGAAGTAGCTCACACATCCAGACTCGGTCTCTTGCCACAAAACATGCAAGCTTTATCCCAGAGGAAGGAGCCCGTTTGTGAAGCAAGGGATGGAGGCCAGCCTGTAAGCTTGCAAGATGACATACCGTTGTGCTCCATCTTCAGCGCTCTGGATATGAAGCTCACACACCAAAGATGACCCTTTGGCAAGAGTAATGTAACAGCCTTCCTACAATCTTATCCTGGTTCTTCTCTGCTGAGGCCGTTGAACATTTCATATCACCAGCTATTCTTGAAAATAGATGAGAGCGCACATTCAGTTTATCCATTTCGCCTCATTTTATATGCAGAAGCTGGCAGCAGAAACTCTGCATCTTGGGAGTTCACTGAAGTTATCTTGGACTACGATACCAGAGACTTTCTTCAGATGTGCTAAAAAAAGCTGTGAGAATAATGCAATCTCTGCTCTGCTTCTCAAAAGCTCAGAGAGGATTTCTGTGATGCTGTCTACCAGGTCTGCTATGAAGACTTGGTGCATTATGTAAAAGAGGTGATGACGGACCATGCTCTGGGTCACGCCTTAGACCCATAATGGAACCAGACTGGACACACTGTCATGACAACCAACAGACAAAGCAAAACCACTTATTTTTAGTTCCCATTCCATTCTAGAGTAAAAACATGTTTTGAGTAGCTGTGAATTTAACTCCTTAATGGGTGGCATCAAAAAAGCAAGAAAAAAAAAAAAAAAAAAAAGAAAAAAAAAAAAAAAAAAAAAAAAAAAAAAAAAAAAAAAA